>JAVJIF010024650.1:0-85059 GCA_038442645.1 Agave tequilana
CAATTTTATCCAAATTTGTGTGAATTATTTTAGATTTTTTCTGTATTTTTTGATTTTTTTAGTTTATAATAAAAATTTTAAGGGTTTTAAAAACAAAGGCTGGCCCGACCCGCCCGGCCGGTCATGCCCGGGTCCCCATTAGAGGGACTGGGCCGCGCCGGGCGCCTGGATTTTTGGGCCGGGTCCGGGCTTGGCCCGGCCGGTCTCCGACCAAGCCCGTATCGCATCCCTATCCTAACTACATGATTTGCTCATTGTGATTCTCTTGTACCTGCTCAAATCACCACGCTTGATTGTTGTGATCGACATGCAAAAATTCCGCCTCCGTCCGTAATGACTTGCGCTAGATTGGAGACATTATAGTGTTTGAAAACATGAGAGTGATCTGGCAGTGTGATTGACTCTATAGATCGCGAAATCCCGCTGCTGAACTTTATCCAGTATGGAGGTGAAAAACTTTGTAGTGGGCCTACTTTGTGGGGATCGGGACTCCCGACTCGCAAAATACTTTCGCCAAAGTTCTTTATGGATAGATAACTCGTGCTGAGATGATCTTAGGAAGGCACTTAGGCTTTCTTCTCGGTCTTGACTGAAGTGGTCTCGGGAAGGTACTCGGGCTTGCCATTTCGCTCAGGACGATCCTAATGAAGTGAGATATGTGTCGCGATCCTGATGAAGATCAGAATCTGATCACTACAATAATATTAAATAATTTGAGCATAAGTATATATTAAATATAATATTATTATAATATACTAATATATTATTAATATATATATAACATGTTATTGCAATTAAAATATTATAATATTAAATATTTTGAGAAAATAATTTATTCATTTCTAATATATTATAATCATCTAATATTACAATATTTATTTATATAATTTAAGATACATATTATTTTTATTGATAATGATAATTAACTAACATTATAATAATATATAACTAATATTAGGAATCATCAATAATTTATTATAAATTGTATATAATTATATAAGTTAGTATTATAATATTGTTATATATAATTATAATTATATTACGGCAATATAATGTTATACTAATATACTACTAAGAATATTAATTAATATTATAATAAAATTAATATTAACATTGTTTTGATTGCGCAAGAATAGCAAGTAGTTTTCAAATGATATTCTTGCTCCCAGATTTTGATATGGATAAGTCCAATTACTTTGCAGTGTACCATTAGTTCATTATGCTCTAACATTCTCATTCCTGCTCCAGTGATCTTGGATTGCTTTTTAGCCTCTGGATTGTCGAACGTTCTGTACTATATAATCTCAAGTTTTATTATCATATATAAAATTTTTCCTCAAGCCATGCGGGGTTGGGTTTGTTGGCCTTAGACAACTAATCAAGATCATCGATATAATTGATCAGGTCGGTGAAAATCAGGTAGGAGATTTTTTGTTTGATAGAACATTCCTTAATTACAGAACAACCTTTCAATTCTCTTCCTTAGAATGCAATTAGACTGGTATTAGTCAGTCTCAATATATATTTAATATATTAATAGTAATATTTATGAAAATAAATATTTCAGCATAATCCCTGTAAAAAAATGTTAGTTCAATTATATAATATATAGAGTAAGTACGCATATAAGGAATCTTTACATCCCCCGCTAAGGTGTTAACAGGTTACTGAACGCTGGTCTCCTAAGATACAACACTCATTCACGGTATTTGGATAGCACACCAAATAGAACATACAGTCGAACCAAAAATTAATCAGTACCTTCACTAATTGGAAGTAGCAAAACTTTGACCAAGATAAATTTCAGAAAGAATATTTGCCTTAATATGGAGGACTATTCACTACAAGAGAAAGGAAGAGAGAAGAATTTCTTTCTTAAGAACCAACAATTCAGATATTTCTTCTGAGTTTCTGTTTTGTGTTCATCTATTCTTTTTTTGGAAATGGTCGATAGGAACGCTATTTATAGCGCTCCTAGACTACCGTTGGAGGGAGCAGTTGCGACGGTCCAGACAAAATCATCACAACTATTCTGACAGATGGAACTGTTCAGAATGGTTCTTGTCTGAACCGTTATGTCTGTTCAGAATGATAGAGTTAACCGCCCACTTCTAGAAGCCCAGTACGGTCGGGCTTCTCGCCAGTATACGTATGACCCAGTTCCAGTTTCGGGTTCTCTCGTCCGCATCTGGGCGACCCGCACCTGATTCAAAGAGAACTGAGTGTGACCTGGTCCAAAAAGAATCGGGCCCATA
This sequence comes from Agave tequilana, assembly GCA_038442645.1. Classification (NCBI taxonomy): domain Eukaryota; kingdom Viridiplantae; phylum Streptophyta; class Magnoliopsida; order Asparagales; family Asparagaceae; genus Agave; species Agave tequilana. The sequence goes on from JAVJIF010024650.1 coordinate 2,256, forward strand.
CCCGCCATTGGTTCCCATCTTTTCATATTTAAACCTCTCAATTTTTCATACCATATCCAATGTGGGACTAAACAGTTTCTTCTTCGTTGGTCCCTTTTAGCTATTGAATTAGGTCAACTTCTGACTTACAAATTTATTCATTCAGAAACGGAATTGAACATATGACATACCATATTCAGCCCCAATGGAAGAAGAACATACTCCAACTATTATTTGTTTGATTCTAGTAATGGATCGCGCCTGAATTTAGCTCAAAAAGTCACTTGAATTTCCTTGTTTCCCACAATCTCCCACATTGAATGGAGACTCAAGAAATAAACACACTATAAGAGTGACTCTATACTGAAAGAAACTTTAGGAAAGAAATTGCATCAGGATAAGTGAATTAGATTTTGAATCTTTCATAGCGAAAACCTTATCAGACTTACTAGCCAATCAGTAACTAAATCTTGAACTGTGAGCCGTTTATGTAAGCCAAATTAGCAGGCCTCACACAATAACTTTTCAAAATCAACTTTGTTCTCGGTATATCCATTTTGGGCCCTTGACATTCTTGATTTCAGTGAGTGTGTTTAGAGATCACAGTCTCCATAGAAACTCCCAAAGAGCCAACCCAACTTTACATTCACATAGGTGATTGTCCTATTAAGAGTAGTCTACTCTATCCCACTTGTTTTAATAACAAGATATAGACATCATTAAAAGCATTAAACTTGTCCTAAATCTACTTGTAATAAACACTTGGGTGCACTATAGGAATGGGTCAAAGTTAAGCTCTTAAGTGCTTATTCACAGAGTCAATCATAATTAGTTTTTCTTTTGAACTTAGTCCGTGGGATCTCCAGTTGCTAGGTGAGGTTTCCATTAAGCTGATTCGGTATGGTTAGGCTTTTGCCCATTCCCTTGATGCATAGTTTATACGCTCTTCACTCAAACCTTTAGTAAACGAATCCGCTAGGTTATCTTTTGACGATACACAGTCAATAGAAATAACTTTATTTTATAGAAATTGGCTAACGGTGTTATGTTTATGACAAATGCGTCTAGACTTAGCATCATATATAAAATTTTGTGTCTTAAATATCGTTGCTTGATTATTGCTGTGAATGCATATGGTGGGCACTGGTTTGGACCACAATGGTATATCCTCCAAAATTATTGAAGCCATTTTGCTTCTTCTCCACCCTTATTCAAGGCTATAAATTCCGATTCCATTGTGAAATGGGCTATACAATTTGTTTGGAGGATTTTCAAGATATTGCTGCTCCTCTGAGAGTATATAGGTATCCGCTAGTTGATTTCAATTTCTCAGAAGTGCAATCAAATTTTCATCGCTATTTTGTTCAAATACAGATGAATACTATTCATATCTCAAGATATATTCTTTAATATTAAATGCGTAGCCCACTACTCGTAGTAAGGCAATCAAGTGATCATCACTAGGATTACTAGTATATCTGCTTAATTTGCTTACATCGTAAGCAATATCAAGTCTAGTGTGATTTATTAAATACATTAGACTTCTGATAATTTGAGAATACTCCAACTATCATTTTTTATTTCCTGTATTCTTGCGAAAGTGAATGTGTGGGAGAAAAGGATTCGTATTCTTTTTTATCCCACGTTCCTTTGAATCTTTCTATCATCTTATTCACGTAATGAGATTGAGATAAACTGATTCCATCTGGTATTCTTATGATTTTAATTTCTAAAATTACATCAGCAACCCCCAGATCCTTCATGTCAAAGTTCTTAGATAGCATTCTTTTTATAGACTAAATAACCAAAATATTAGTCCCAAGTATTAGCATGTCGTTTACATAAAGACAAACAATGATACATGCATTTTTAATTTTTTTGGTGTAAACACACTTATCACATTCATTAATAGTGAATTCATCTTTGATCATGACACTATCAAATTTCTCATGCCATTATTTTGTAGTCTGTTTTAGACCATATAAAGATTTGATCATTTTATACACTTTGTGTTCTTGGCCCTTAACTATAAATTCTTTAGGTTGCTCCATGTATATTCCTTCAATTAAATCGCAGTTTAAGAATGCAGTCTTGACATAAGTTGTGCAATACTGCAATTGCAATTAACATCTGAATTGATATTTATTCTTGTTAGAGGCGAATAAGTATCGAAGTAGTCAAGTCCTTCTTTTTGTCGATAACCCTTGGCTACTAACCTAACCTGTGCTTATCGATAGATCTATCAAATTTTATTTTTTTTTGAAAATTCACTTACTCCCGATTGGTTTACTGTCAGAATTGATTTTTATCTTGTAACAGGAGAATAAGTATCAAAGTAGTCAAGTCTTTCTTTTTGTCGATAACCCTTGACTACTAATCTAATCTTATACTTATCGATAGATCCATCGGGTTTAATTTTCTTTTGAAAATTCACTTATTCCCGATTGTTTTATGGCCAGGAGACAAGTTTGTCAATTTTCAAGTATGATTTCTTAGATGGTTCTATTTCGCTGTTTACAGTTTCTTTCAACATTTGCGCTTTTAGGGTAGACATATCATCTTTAAATATTTGAGGCTTGCTTTCAAGTGCATATGCTACAAAGTCTAAACCAAAAGATTTTGAGATTCTTGATCTCTGACTCTTTTTGGTTCAACTTCCACATTAATAGTAGGTTCACTGGATCCTTCGTCCCTGAATGTTGTTTCAAGTGTTCTTTTCTCAGAAGTCTTGTCTTCTTCCCATTTGTACGAAAAATATCTTCAAAGAACCCGACATCTCTAGATTTGATGATCATGTTTATATGAATATCGGGTATTTTCTGATTTGTGTACCAGAAATCTATAGGTACTGCTATTAAAGGCATAACCTATGAAAACACAGTCCATTATTTTTATCCCAACGTAGTGTTTTTAGGTAGTGGTGTAAGTATCTTTGCAAGATACCCCACATTTTGAGGTAATGATAGGAAGATGCTTTTCATGCCATATCTCAAATGGTATAAGATAGTTTCTTGTGGGGTACTCTTTTTAGAATATAATTTGCGTTAATAGAGCTTCCCCCACAAGTTCTGTGGTGCTTCAAAACTTACGAACATGGATTGACCATACCTTTTCAGAGTTCTGTTCTTTCGTTCAACAATCTCATTCTACTGAGGAGTATATGGTGCTGTAGTTTGATGGATTATACTAAATTTAGTAATAACTCACTTAATTCATATTCTCCGTCTCGATCGAATTTTAGAATCTTTATATTCTTATTGAGTTGATTCTCAACCTCAGTTTTATACGTTATAAACATACTCATTACCTCATCCTTATTGTTTAGAAGATACACAAAAGAGAATCTTGTACAGTCATCAATAAAAGTAATAAAATATTTTTTTTGCCTCTTGTTGGCGCAAATTTCAAGTCACACAAGTCGCTATAAATTAACCCTAAAGGTTTTGTATTTCGATCAATTGAGAGAAATGAATTTTTCATGAACTTGACCTCAACACATATCTCACACTTGCGAATTTCTTCCAAGTTGAGTTTAGAAATATATCTAAAATAGATAAGTTCTGCAAAAACTTGTAATTTACATGCCCTAGTCTAGCATGCCATAATATAGGAGACTCAAGCAAATAAATAAAAGATTTTCTTTTATTTATGAGTTTTGAGTATAGATACATAGACTTTTTGTTCATAACAGCAACATTAGCCTTAAAAAGGCCATCAACAATTAACTCTTGCCCACATATACCCTACCCTTAGTAAGTGCAAATTTGTTAGATTCAAAAACTATTCTAAAGCTTTTCTTACTAAGAATTGAATCGGAGATTAGGTTCTTGTGAATATACGAACATGCAGCGCATCGTTCAAAGTGAATTCCTTCCCAGATATCTACTTCAGTATGACCTTTTCCTTTCCTCAACATTGAAGATGTCTGAGTTGCCCACGAATAGTTGCTCGTCATGCTCCAGTTTTTGATATTCAGAGAATAATATTTTCTCAGAGCAGATATGCTGGGTAGCCCCAGTGTCTACCCACCAATTTTTGTTGTTGGTTTTCAGATTCACTTCGACACCACAACTGATAGGGTTTGGTGACACATGGTCAGTCATGTTTGCCTATGGCTGGTACTTCTTATTCTTTTTGGGATGATTGTGACATTCATTCGCCCTATGTCCTTTCTTATTGCAGTTATAGTAAGTTCTCTTGAAGCATTTGTTCTTACCTTCTTGGTACTTGCCTTTATACCCTGGGACAGTCTTCTTCCTCTTCAAGCCCTTGGAAGTAGATATTTTTCTGTTTGAGTCTTTGATCACATTTGCTTTGGCCTTATAGGAGCTCTTTTGCTCCTCTTCTCGAATTTTCGGTTTTCCTCCTCAATCCTGAGCCCCATAATGAGATCTTTCAACTTCAGCTCATTGCGCTTATGTTTTAGATAGTTCTTGAAATCTCTCCATTCAGGCAGGAGTTTCTCCACGATAGTAGCAACCTGAAAAGTTTTAGGCAGAATCATACATTCAGCCTCTATCTCGTGCAAGATAAGTTAAAACTCTTGCACTTGACTGATCACAGTCTTACTATCCATCATCTTATACTCCAAAAGTCGTCCCACGATGAATATCTTAGTATCGGCATCTTCGGTCTTATACTTTTTGTCGAGACTTGCCCATAATTTCTTTACCGTTGGGATAAAGCTGTAGACATTGTAGAGAGAGTCATCCTGTCCATTTAAAATGTAATTTCGGTAAAAGAAGTCACCTTGTGTCCATGCATTGACTGCAAGGACAGAATCCCGATCAGTTTCGGATTCTGGTGGATCTTCTGTTGCCATCTCTTGAATTTTTTGTCATCAAATTTTTCTACCTTCTCCGGCTTCAGGTTAGAAAGTGGAGCAAACACCATTGTATAGATTGGCACATTCAGTGCCCTAGAACTATCTTCGTGATTACTTTCAGACATGTTCTGCATTCAGGCAGAGTAGAAGTTAGTAACTTCAATAAAAATTTAATTGTCTTAAAATTGTTGGCCTCTGACAACTAATTAAGATCCTGATCTAATTGGCTAGGTCATTGAAAATCAGGTGGGAGGTTTTCCGTTCGATAGAACATTCTTTAATTACAGAAGCACCTTTCAATTCCCTTTCTTAGTTAAACACCTATTAGACTGGTTATTAGTCAATCTCAATATATATTCAATATTTTAACAGTAATATTTATGAAAATAAATATTTCAGCGTAACCAACTACCAAATAGTTGTACAATCGAACAAAAAATTAATTAGTACCTCACTATTTACCAAAAAGAACCGGGTCCAAACCCAAACCCAAACTCACCGAAAACTCCAAGTACCCAAAGGACACACCTTTTGTTCGCATCTTTTCATATTTAAATCTCTCAACTTTCCAGACTATATCCAATGTGGGATTAAATAGTTTCTTCTTCTTTTCTCTCTTTTAGTTATTGAATTAGGTCAACTTCCGACTTGAATATCTCATTCATTTGGAAATAGATTTGAACATGTGAATATGCCATGTTCATACCCAGTGGAAGGAGAACACACTCAAATTATTATTTGTGTGATTCTAGCAACATATCACGCTTGAATTCAGTTTAAAGAGTCACTTGAAATTTCTCGTTTTCCAACAGAGTTATGTGTGTTGAGTGTGTGAACTTGGTTTTTTTTTTTTTTTTTTGTGGTTTCCAGCAGTATCTTGACAGTGAAGATTCTTGAATGTGATAACTTTGGGGTATGAGAAGCATAAAAATTGCTGATAGCCCCGGTATAGAAATAAATGTCTCCTAGCTTAGTTGTCCCGGACATTGAATTTCTTTTTCCTCCTCTCATTTGATAATCTTTTTGAGATGACAAATGCCTCCATTAAGTTATATATTTCAACTATTGCCATGTACCCATTTGCCACTATTCTGTTAACGCTTATTTTCTTCTTGGACTAATAATGCATCCTCTGTTGTTCTGGCTCTATTTTCAGGTTTTCATCTGAGAAATCACACTTCGGTGCGCAAAAAAATAGCCTCGCAGTTGCAGGGGAAGACAGTGAGAGATGTAGCTCTGCGGTGCAAATGGATGAATGTAAGTTTGACGACTTGGGAGGTTGTATTCGTACCTCTATCTGTGCATCATTTGTTTAAAATCGATCATGAGCTATTATAACCCTTGTCGATGTGTATTATTCTGTTCTTTGGCTGTACCCATTGCCACATTGGAAAGAGATATGTTCCTGTGAAAGAGTAGTATTAAGATTAAGATTATATAATATTAATTATATTAGGAGTAGATGTTTATGTTTATATATTTAAGCATTGTCCTCATCATCAGTACACAATTTTCAATTTCTTCAACTGATTTTAACAGTTCCAATTAACTGATTTTCTTTGAAAATTCTCTTGAACTTAAAATCAGAGAGTGGTATGCATAACAGCCCTGTACAATTAATTTTCAAAGTCAGGAGATGGTGTCCAGCGTTAGTGTGCCATTCTTCAACCATTTCCTGCTGCGTCTGCTATAAGATTTACCAGCGTGATATGGACAAATATAAGAAGCCTTCACCTCCATCATATAATTGTTGTGTTCATTTGTGACCTTTTGAATAATTTCATCCAAAATATAACTCATTTATTTCTTCCTGAGGAAATGCATATTCTTGCTAATAATTTCTCACATTATTGACACCTATTACTTTGGCCACCCTTACCATTCATCATGCTTTTAGCACATATAGTTGAGATACTCACATGATGACCAGCTTGGTCTAACCACTTTTATCTCATGATGCTGGTCCTGGAGCAGCTTATCTAGGGACAAAACTGGACACTACTCATAGTTGAAAAGTTGTATGTACCATGTATTAATTTTAGTGATTAGTGAGTAATCATTTTTGATGATTGGGGAGCAGTCTAGTGTCCCTTGTGGGGTTATGCTTTCTGTCTGATTTGTTGTACTTAACTAAGGGAAGATAACCAGAGTGTTCGAGTAGCGGTCTGTTTCATGTTGTTTAAGTCTTTAATTATTATAGTTACCTATTAGGAGTCATATTGTAATTATCATATCAGGAGCCATGTTCTTATATACTATAAGGAGTCATGTTTCTTGTGATGGATAAAAACCGGCTTACCATAGATTGAACCACCACAAGCAATTTTGGCGCTCCCTGGTTGGTACTTGTAAGAGCACACATAAGAAAATACACTTTTCAGGTTAGGAGCACATATATGATGTCGGCCTAAAACTCTCGGGTGTGAGAACCAGTAGGTAGAATGAAAGGAAGGACTGTCAAAGGACGACTGTCTAGGTAGTGGATGAAAGTGCAACACAAAGGACAACTATAGGCGTGGTAGGAAAGACCGACAGAGAATAATTGCCAGTATGGATGGAGAAACGACCACATAGAAGACAATTGCGGGTGTGTTGATGCACTAGCAGATGCTAACTGCCTGGAGTGGTTGTGTTGTGTGTTGGTATTGATCCTGCCTTTGAAAGTGGTGTCGTTGTGGATGACCGTTTACTTCTTGGGGGTCATTAATGCTAGGAGATAGGCTTTTTGAGGAAGGTTTGGTTGGAAGAGAGGGAGATCTCGAGTGTAAACTTAAGATCTCAATGAAAGCACCAGTTTGTGATGGATAAAAACTCGTGGATCAAAATCTGCCACAGGACGCTCTCAATCGGATCTGTCAGGGCATACGAAGAAGGAAGACACTTTAAGGTCAAGAGCATTGGTATGGTGCCGACTTATGACCCTCGGCACGAGAATCAGTAGGTGAAAAAGGAAGAGGGCCGACAGAGGGAAATTGCCGGTGTGGTGGAAGGGTGGACCTTGCAGAGGAAAACTGAATGTGTGTGATGTTAGACTGCAGAGGGAAACCGCTACTGTCGTGGGTGTGTGCTCTAAGAATTAGGGATACGACCTCCATCTTCTCCTTGGAGAAGAAGAACAATACATGCATGACATGGATGCTGGCGCAGAGGTGGAATTGGTGGATTGCTATACTTGAACGATTTGTACGTGTTGGATTCTTCGTTACGGCCATGATCACCTCCCTGATTGGTTGGGATAGCATGCAAGAATATTTGTTACCATGTATAACCATCCATGCTCATGTAAGGGCGTTACACATTTTCAACGTAGGGGAGGATAAAGCGGCATAACGGAATGTGGAGTTTTTTCTGAATTGTTGCTGGAAGCTTCTCATTCGGAGTCAGAGACTTTGGATTGTGGAAAGTTTCGGATTAAAGGCCTCGGAATGACGGAATGCAGGTCGAAAATGTCTCCGGAATGAAGGACAGAGGACAGTTACGAGAAGGCCGGATGTGGCAGAGATTTCAGGATGATTTCTGAGAGTTGTGGATGTCTCGGGAGAACCCTCGGTATTTTGGACACGTGTCATCATCCTCGTGCTTGTCAAATTTTGACCACTCCACTAGGGTATGAACAAAATCGAGATTAAGAACAACAAATGTAAACACAAAAATTAACGAATGCCGCCTCATGCAACAACAAGTAGTTTCATTATTTAAGAAGAGTGAAAGATACATGTTACAGAAGAGATCTGCTGATCAATACTCTCTTTCTGTAACCCCCTGATCCTTGATATACGTAACACAGTATCAGTACTCGATACGGCGTACAAAATTGGTTTGACTTTCCTAGTCGTCAGATTGAGCTGATTTCAGTTTCAGATATTATTTTTTAATATTGGAGATTTTTCAGGATTTTCTGGCATTTTTCTGGGTTATTTTGGAAAATCTCCGTAGTCAGTGTCGACCGATACCGATAATCGGCTTTACTATTTTTAATTCATAAATGGAGTAGAATTTTGAGAATCGGCTTTCACCGTATGTCTTATAATCACATGAGCTATTTATTGGTATTTTTCGGAATTTTTCTGACTTGATCGAAATCCGGCCAAACCGGTGTCCCCCGGTATCGGCGAGACACTCCGGGATTTTTAATTTACAAACCGGATTGAATTTCTGCAAACCATTTTCATATTACGTCTCAGGATAATATTCTCTATTTTATGTAATTTTTGGGCACCATTCCGAGCTAGTCAAATGTTGACCCTATTAAAATAATATAAATAATTCATTTGTTTTTTTATTTCTTTATTTCTTTTTCTCTTCTTCTCCACTCTTCTCCACCGCCTCTGAACCCAACCGCCTTACACAGCGCCTTTCCCTTCCTCCTCTAAATACAATCCCTCTCTCTCTCTCTCTCTTTCAAAGGCTCTCTCTAAAACTCTCTCTCTCTCTCTCTCTCTCTCTCTCTAAAACACTCTTCCCCTTTTCCTCCCTCTCACTGCAGGCCATCAGGTGCCCTGACCCATGCCTGCCGCCGCACCCCCCGGCCGGCGCTGCCGCCGCCGCCGCCGCCGCGCCCCTGCCAGGCCGCGCCACCCCCTTCTTCTTCCTCCTCTTCTTCTTCTTCTTTTCTTTCCTTTTCTTTTCTCTGTTTCTTCCCCTCTCCTCTTTCTCTCTCTCTCCCTCTCACTTTCTCTCTCCCTCACCCTCTCTCTCTCATCCTCGGCCGGAGACGGGACCGCCGCCGGCCAGCTGAGCTGGCCGGCCGGCCCGCGCTAAAGCAAGCAGCAGCACATACTGCTGTTGCACCCGTTATGGGTTCACACCCATAAATGGGTGTGAACCCAATAACCCATTTGGGTTTATGTGAAACCCCAAAACCCGCTTGGCCAAACCCGACCGGTTACCCATTACATTAAGTTATGGGTTTGGGTCGTGGATCCAAACCGGACCCGTTAACAGCCCGAACCCGCTCCGAAACCCAATAAAGGTAAAATTGTAGAAAACCCCTGAGTCATTTTATTAATTGCATTTGAATTATTTTTATTTACATATTTAACCCTTTTTGTTATGATTTAGTATTCGGGTGATATCTGGAGCATCCGGACTCTGATTTGGACGATTCTGGATCCATTGCGATCGTGGGAAAGAGAGCTATCTTCCCATGGCTAGTTTGTGAGTGTTTTTATTTTATAAATTGTCTTGTTAGTAGATTAATGAAACTTGGTTGCTTTATTGAAATAAAACATGATTACCGGTAAATCCCGATTGTTCATATTTACTAAATTGTAAAGAATATTAAAACACTGTAATAAATATTGTATTTAGACTATGTCGGATAACTAAAAGACGTTGAGTGTGACACTGGCTGTCTATTTAGGTCATGTTCATGTACCACTGACATCCGGCTCACTATTTCACCATATTCTTGGACACGATTATGACATGTATTGTATCACAGTTACGTTACACGTATACTGATCCACAGATATGCTATGACACCACACTGTCACTAGACACCGTTACTGTACTTCACAGGACATGGTATTACATGAGACACGGACTACTATTATTACATGTACTAGTGCTACGCATATATATTACATGGATGATGGCTACACATCTATGTTCCACGAGTACACGGATATGTACCGCATTTACATATTATTATTCTCATCATTACATGGATACTGTAGTTTACAGTACATGTATTAGACACTGACCACTGTTTTGCACAGCTACTATGACACGTCACTCTCTTATTTCGTATTCATGCCCACCGATATATAAATGCTCCACTTCACTGATACTCGTTACACAGACAGCATTGCTACATATGCTCACCGCACAAGTGTACATGCATGTGTTGTTTCTATCTTCTTGTCATATGGATATTCCCGTTACTGGACATGAGAACTGTTGATATGCGATATGTGGAATCCCACATCTATTGTTCCCGTTTCCCGTTATATTGTTCTATGCTATCAACAGAGCTCAGGTCCTGTTATCATGTTACCCGTATCATGTACTGTATTTTTTCTTGTTACTTTGTATACTTTAAATATCAGATCATAAAACTAACTTGGGTATGGGGGAGACTTGATGGTTGATTAGATCTTATCGGGTGATGTACTGAATCTATATTGTTAGTCCCACTGTAGGGGACGGTAGTGCTACCTACCAATTGCTCCATGAGCTCCCGTTACTTGATTATTGTTCCCCTCTTAGCGGAGGGCCCTGGTCTCAGCAGCCAGGGGTTTGTTTAAGGCCGTTATCCCGGGTATGCACGGGATACACCTACCCGATAAGAGCTCCTCGACCATGGGTTTCCAAGTAACATAATAAAACAGTATACACAATAGTGACGTCGAGAACACTTGTTATTTGGACACTCTCTCGTTTGGATAATGGTACCCGTAGGCCATGTCCGGATGGGTTCGACTGGAGTGCGGGCTCCAGTATGAACTGCCAGTGGTATGGGACACTGTAAGAGATTGATTAAAATACCAGGTGGTACTGATTGCTACTATTGTATAAATAACATGACTTGCTTGATACATGTATACTATTATTTAGCTGTACTTGTTACTGTTCCTGCTCATTTATTCGCTATCATGCGCCATGTATGCATTGTTACTTTACCTGTTTTATGCTACACTTTCTGAGGTGGCATACTGCTCATGTATATGTATACTTTGCATTGCTTATATTCTGTTTTGCATTGTCTATCTGCTCACTATGCACAACACAGTAGGATGGTTCTGTTGCATATGCCATCTGCATGTTCACTTCTATCACGTCACCACTAGCATGTTCCTTTCTATCACGTCACCACTACGCAACAGTACTTATTATATAAACTGAATACGACTATAGACATGACCCGATGATAACCGGCTAGGTAGTGATGGTATTAAAAGATGATGGTATTAAAAGATAACATGTCTATATATTTCTACTGCTTCTTATATACTTATTATATAGTATCACTATTACAACATTATGTATTATATATTAGTATCATGTTTGTATTACTATAATATCTATTACTACCTCCTCCTTCATTTTACCACTCACTAGGTCGCTTTCTGACGACCCTGGGTTTGCGTGCCCAAGTTGGAGATCCGAGTTATCGTTCGGGCAGCTAGTTCATTGGATTCACATAGAAGATTTTACCATCGGGATTCCTTCATAGGTATCTATGTACTTTGTTCCTGTTATCTCCTTTATTCTTATATTTCTATCTGTTATGATCACTAACCCCTTTCTGCAGGTATTCTTGTACTCATTTCCTACTGGGACTCTTGTGTATATGGAGGCCCTGTCCTGTACTGAGGCTTAACGTACTCGTGAGTGTGTTTTCACCTTGCGTATATACGTCGCCATAATGTCCCCGTACCTGCGGGATCGGGGCGTTACATAGTGGTATTAGAGCTTAGGTTCACACCTGGTGTGGGTAACCACCTGGGTCAATACTTGGGCTCTTACCAACAGTACCATCAGATTCAGATTCAAACTTGTCTGTATTTGAATTTAGGATTCCAGCGACGAGTACAAGAATACCATGTCATTGACAATTCATTCCTTGACTCTTTTGTATTCCTTACTTATAGTTGTCAACCAGAATATCCGATTTTCTCCTCGTTTTCTTTGTATCTTATTGCTTCCAATCTGTTAGTGCTAGTTCACTACAACACTCCTCCATACCGAGTTCCGTATAAATATTAGAGTGCGCAGCGGAAGTATCGTGGAACCGTAACATTTAGGCTTTGGGGTTGAAAATATTGTTCTCACACCTGACTTGAAATTTCGAGGACGAATTTTTTGTAAGGTGGGGAGAAATGTAACCCCCTGATCCTTGATATACGTATCACAGTATCAGTATTCGATACGGCGTACAAAATTGGTTTGACTTTCCTAGTCGTCAGATTGAGCTAATTTCAGTTTCAAATATTATTTTTCAATATTGGAGATTTTTCAGGATTTTCTGGCATTTTTCTGAGTTATATTGGAAAATCTCCGTAGTCAGTGTCGACCGATACCGATAATCGGCTTTACTATTTTTAATTCACAAACAGAGTATAATTTTGAGAATCAGTTTTCACCGTATGTCTTAGAATCACATGAACTATGTATTAGTATTTTTGGGAATTTTTCTGACTTGATCGAAAATCTGGCCAAACCGGTGTCCCCGGTATCGACGAGACACTCCGGGATTTTTAATTTACAAACCGGATTGAATTTCTGCAAACCGTTTTCATATTAAGTCTCAAGATAATATTCTCTATTTTATGTAATTTTGGGCACTATTCCGAGCTAGTCAAATATTAACCCTATTAAAATAATATAAATAATTCATTTGTTTTTTTTATTTCTTTATTTCTTTTTCTCTTCTTCTCCACTCTCCTCCACTCTTCTCCACCGCCTCTGAATTACCTTATGGGCGGACGGTCTTCAGCCACAATGCTCAAATTATGTGTATTGATCTTATTGTATTTTGTACTTTTCCCCCCTGCTTACCTTATGGGTGAGCTTGTTCTACTTCTACATTAGCTTATTTTATTTTAAATACTATAGAATCAAGCCTTCGAGTTTCAAGCCCCGTTTTTTTTTTTTAATAAAAAAATATATTGCTGGAAACTAATTTTTGCAAAAATGTGATGCTGAAAGACATCAGATTTACATACTTTAAACAACTATTTGTGAAAATTTCATGAAAGTTGCGTTATCGGTAGCCTGCAGTGCCTGTTCGAGCCGCATCTTCCCTGCGCTGCAAACCAATCCGCTGGGCCATTAACCTCTCTGTAAATATGAGTAACCCTCCAGAATTTCAAAGCCTTGATCCGCTCTTGAGTATCCCTGAGCAACATAGAATGATCGGGTTTTGTTTTCTGGGATTTTTAAGTCTTGTTATTTGCCAAAACCTTTAAATATTAAGAATGGTGGTAAAGCTTTTAAGTATGCCATTCTTCAAATTTTGATTCCCCCCTCTGCGCTTTACTCTGGAGATGATTCAAGTCAAAACCATAACCACTCATTCTTTTATGAACGCTTTTGGTACAATATTTTCATGATTAATATTATATCTAACACGTATTGCTTTTGGAATCATGTTACTGATAGAAACTTAGAATTAATCAAGTGAGTTTTTGGGAAAATTTGAGCTGAATTTTAGGAAGGACCCGCTCTCAGAATGGGCGGGAGATTGTTGGAATGTGTTATCCTTCTATTGGCGATGAACGTTGTATATTCACATGTTTAATTTCATTTCTGAATGAATGAGATATTCAAGTCAGAAGTTAGTGTAAAACAAAAGCTGAATGAGACAAAAAGAACGAAAACTCTTTTAGTCCAACATTGAAAGTGGTATGCGAACGGAAGTGTTTGTTTGGCAAACAGATGTATTTGTTCGGTGAACAGTTTCACCCGTTCTAACCGAATGGATATGTCTGTTAGGGGATAACCTGTTTCGGCCGAACGGATGTGTCTGTTCGAAATGGTTGCGTCCGTTCTAACTAAACAGATGGTCTGTTCGGAATGGATGTGCCAATTCCGATCGAACGGGTGTCCACTCTGAAAGGTTTTCTCTGAATTCCTATATAAATGACAGAATTCCACTCCAAAATGAATAACACAAAAAAACGCAAAATAACAACCATAAGAATAAATGAGTTCAAGAAATTTTTATTGAATTCCTTTTAGAATTCTGCCTGAATTCTACTTTTTGGTCAGTGTCCTTTTTCTACTTCTGTTCTTTGAACAAGTTGAAGGTAAGGGTGAACTTTGGTTCGACTGTACGTGATTTTGAAAAGTGCCGTGCAGAACATGCAAAAAAGTATTGTATCTTGGGAGACTAGCATCCATTATCCTGTATGCACCGTAGTGGGGAACGTAATTGTTTTAAAGAGATTCGCTTTATGCGTACCTCACTCTAAAATCTGGTTTTATTCTGTTACAATGCCCTTTTATACTAATGCTCAGTGCTTGCAGGAATTATTGAATTTAATATATTATCTGTCTATTTGAACTAACGTTCTTTCTACAGAGATTATACTGAATAAAGTATTCATACTGAAATATTTATTTAATAAATATTATTGCTAGATAAATTATCATTGAATTGTTTAGTTTGCTAATTTATTACTAATACAAGACTGGCTAAATACCAGTCTAATTAGTGTCTAAGGAAAGAATTTGAAGGGTGATTTTTTAATTAAGGAACGTTCAATTGAACGAAAAACCTCCTATCTGATTTTCACTGACCTGCCTAATTAGACCGGTTGATCTTGATCTTGAATTGGATTGTCAAGACTAACAATTATAAGATAATTACATTATTGAAGTTGCTAACTTCTACTCTGTTTGAATTGCAGATAATATCAGATACTCTTCAAAAGAGTATTTGTGGGGCACTAAGAGTGTCGAGTCAGACTGTGATGCTTGCTCCTCTTCCTATTCCGAAGATGGAGGATGCCAGTACTAAGAAGTTCATCGTATGACATTTTCTTGAGTACAAAATAGTGTATAGTAAAACTGTGATCAGTAGAATAAATAAGTATGTTTATAACATACAAAGTCAAGTTGAGAATCAACTCAACAAAAACCTAAAGATTCTAAAATTCGATCGAGTCGAAGAATATGAATCAAATGATTTAGTACGTTATGTATTAATTTTGATGTAATTCTATCATGCCCCGCTTCCAAAATACGTGAAAATGAAGTCATGACGAGAGTCGGTGACGTATATACGCGAGGAAAATACCCCACGCATACACGCTAAGCCTAAAGTAACTTGAACAAGTTATAAATCTCTACCATAAATCAAAATCACTGTAATAATACATATAAAGTCTAACACAATGATAGCATATGAATAAGAATAAGGAATGTGACAAGATGCGAGATATGAATAAAAGAGTAGGATATCGATAATCAAAGGGAGAGACTCCAGCTCCTCAAGGTAAATATAATCCTCTCCAAATACCTGATCAATAATAAATAGCCCTGGATCTGGATATGCAGATCCAGGAAGTCAGAACTCCTAATGAATGTATAAGAGAAAAATGGAAGGACATGTGAATATAAATGTGAGCAAACTAGGAAACACATATGCTGGAATAAAACAGAAGTAACATATAAAACATAGATAGAAAATAATAAAGCCAATCAATACAAAATCAGATGTCCAATCGGGTGTCATTTGTACAGTCAGTTCATTGGTATTATTAGATGTTTACAATCAGTCAATATATCAAGTTCAGTCTACAATGTCAATGTAAGATTTCAGTTTGTTATTTACTATATCAGCGAACACCAATTACCACCTGTAATAGGCGCATCCCATACTACGTCTATTACACGTGTCAATCAGGATCCTAAGTTATTGAAATTAATAGAAGAGACATTATCCATACTTTAGGTTGGTTCCGTACATACCCGGAACCACGGCCCAATCACCTGGCGCTGAACCAGGTCCTACCGCTAGGTAGTCAATAACAATAACAATAATAATGTGTCAATAACAATGACAATATGAACAATACGAGATGTCAGTCATCCCCCGGAACCCTGCAGTGGAACCGTATCTCGGTTGCGCAACCTGTATCCTAGATCCACCCAAAATA
Source organism: Agave tequilana (assembly GCA_038442645.1). Taxonomy (NCBI): domain Eukaryota; kingdom Viridiplantae; phylum Streptophyta; class Magnoliopsida; order Asparagales; family Asparagaceae; genus Agave; species Agave tequilana. Next base: position 18,666 of record JAVJIF010024650.1, read on the forward strand.
CAGACGCTGTCTTCTCCATCAATTTTCCCAATCCCAGTGTAAGTTGTCAATTTACATTATTATTTATAACAATCAATATCCATATTATTTCGATTACTGGGATGATAAGATGACAGTAACAATATCAATGTAACAATAACAATGTGAATAATATTACCGTGTAAACGGTAGAACAATAGAATACTGTATATGTTACGGTCTGACAATATTTTCTCAGTAATTTCCAATAACATGAATCCATAATGCTATTCAATAGACAGTCTCATCTAGAACCGGTCAATATCTCACATCCATCTGCACTAAAATATTTAGTAACTAATCTATCAACCAACAGTCTCTATACAATCATCGTGAACATCAAGTATCAATTCGTATTACTAATCTGGTACAATAAACTACCGTCTCAATATATCAATAATCAGTCTCTCCATATCAATCTACTCTGATTCTCAAATCATCGCTATATACATCCTCTGAGTCATCGATATATCCAACACTTAATAACTGAAATACTACATGTTCTGATACGTATAATCAAATCCTCATAGTTCAATTCGATCAAGATTATCACACACTCTCACTCTATCAAGGTCAAACATAAGATCTCAATAGTCGGGTAACATATCAAATATGTATCTAAGATCTATCAGGTATGACTAAACCAATGCCTGTTCCTCAACTCCCAAGTCAACTCTAATCCAATCGAGTCTACCAACAGGTTCAAGTCCATAATTTCATTTTGTTAATGAAGAACTCCTATTTATTCAATCATCGATATCCAAATCAATCAAGATCGTAACTAAGAAATGTAATATCCTCAATCAACATGGAGTCTAGATCACCTCTATATCTAGTAGTCAATATCAATAAGGTCATCACTATATTAATCAATTCACCAATGCAATAATCCAAAAATAATAGCTCCTAACAGTCTAGAAGTCAATTTCAAGATCAATATATATTCTAAGGTTTATCACCACTAGATCAATTACAAGATCAAGTCCCGTCCACGGTAATCAATATCAGGTTTAAGCCAACAACGACGATAAACTACCCATACATGAAATGACACCCATAAATCATCATATCAACATGGTACATAGGGTATACAATCACTGATGTCATATGAAATGGTATGGGTAATCATACTGGTAAACACATCAAATAGGCACATGAAATGATGAAATGAAACACAATTACATATAGACAATGATATTAAGGAAATAAGATAAAAGCAAACACTCACATGAAATGACGCAGTTTCTGAATCGAATTACCGTCTGGTCTTCACTGCACGAACCGGCACTGGTCTACGGATCATCCCATGGGGCGGTCTTTAAATTACCTATGTATCGGGTCCACAACGAGCACGAATCCGGATCGGGTCTGGATCCCCTGTAGCTGGGTTCAGATCTCACCGAAGGGTCCGAAACACTGTAACACGCAACTGAACATACAAATAAATATAAATATACACTAGACACCCACACGTGCATGCTAACCCATTAGTAAGGGTGTGTAGCTGGGAGACGATATATCCAATCAGCATAATAGATAATACCCATAACCTAGCAAAGTGACGCCTCAGTCTAAGGGGCCGTGAAAGTTCCAAGTACTCCAAACCTCATATTCTAATATATCCAATCCAACCATGCACCGTTACAGCAGTAGAAGCGTTATATTTTACTATATAACTAGATAAATTAAAATAGAAAAGTAAGCAATGATCCATGACATTACGCAGTGCATCCTTAGTAGCACAGGCCAGAAACCTTGTTCTACAATTGTGATGGTTTCTATTTGAAATATTAAAGCCAATAGCACCAGGCCTAGCTGAATAACTAAAAGGTAGAGTTGCTTTCAACAGATTATGCCCAGCATGACAAGCAAGAACCTTTCTTTAATAGAAATTAAAATGAATTCATGGAAGGTTAGATCTAATGATGGGGAGTATTTGTACAATTGCTGTGCCAGTCACTAGCTTGTACTCAAGAAAACCAGTTCAAAAGAGAGAATATAACAGATAAATAATGAACATTAATAGCATGAAAATTCTTTCCTAACACTAGACAATGCCTGCATATACAACCACCAGTTTGGCAAGAAAGTACAAATAGAACTGGCAAATAGAAAGGAAAGTATTACTTTGTTTGATGGGTAGCCATGCGCGGGCCTCGGGCTGTTATACAGAGGAGGAGTGCGGAGGGTGTGCTGGTTCATGGGGCTGCCGTAGGTGCTGGGAGGCGGGCTGGTGAAGAGGTGATCCGGCCATGGGGAGGAGGGGTTTGGGTTTAAGAGCATTGGGTAATGAAAACGGGTTTGGATACGGGTAATGGTAATGAGTATAGAATAAAGGGTATTGGGCTAATGGGTAGGATTAGAAATCAATAAAAGAGGAACAATAATAATAACATATATCTATAATAACAATAACACTAATAATAATAATAATAATAAAAATTAAGTACAGTAAAAATAAATACAAAGAAATAGAAATACAGTATTATTTACTTAGGGATATTACAAATTCATCAAACTACAGTACCATATACTCCTCAGCAGAATGAGATTGCTAAAAGTAAAAAAATATAACTTTAAAAGAGATGGTCAATTCCATACTCGAAAGTTCTAGATCACCACAAAACTTATGGGGGTATGCCCAATAAACTAAAATCAGGTACCCCAAAAGAAACTTGGTCTTATTCCATTTGAGTTGTGACATGGAAGTCTCCTTCCTATCATTACTTCAAAATATGAGGGTGTCTTGCAAAGGTACCAGTGCCACTACCTAAGAAGACAAAGTTGGGATCTAAAATGGTAGACTGCATTTTCATAAGTTATGTCTTGAATAACAGTGCATACAATTTTCTGGTACACAAATCAAAAATACTAGACATTCATGTAACACAATTATCGAATCAAGAGATGGTGTATTCTTTGAAGACGTCTTTTCGTACAAATGGAAAGAAGATAAGACTTCTGGGAAAAGAACACATGAAACAATTTTCAGAGACGAAAGATCATGTGAACCGACAATTGATGCAGAAGTTAATCTAAGAAGGAGAAAGAGATCGAGAATCTCTAAATCCTTTAATCTAAACTTCGTAGTATATGCGCTTGAAGAAAGAAGGTTACGTCTACCCCAGAAGTACAAATGTGAAAAAAAACTGAAACATGCTCCTTAACAGTGGCATGAGAAGTTTGATAGTGTCATGATCAAGGATGAATTCACTATCAACAAACGCGACAAGTGTATTTACACTAAAATAGTTGAAAATGAATATATCATTGTATGTCTCTATGTAGATGACATGTTGATACTCAGGATTAATATTGAAGTTATTAAGTCCACTAAAAAGATGATATCCAAAAACTTTGATATGAAGGATCTAAATGTTGCTGATGTAATTTTAGAAATTAAAATTACTAGAACTCCAGATGGAATCAGTTTATCTCAGTCACATTTTGCAGAAAAGATAATAGAAAGATTCAAGAAACATGGGATCAAAGAAAAAACAATTTTTTCTCCCATATATCCACCTTCATATAAATACAGAACTGGAAAGCGACAGTTGGAGTATCAGAAGTCTAACGTATTTAATGAATTGCACTAGATCTGATATAGCTTACGATGTAAGCAAATTGAGTAGGTACCCTAGTAATCCTAATGACGATCATTGGACTGCATACTACGAGTAGTGGACTACTTGAAGAATACCAAAGAGTATGTCTTGAGATATGAGATGTATCCACCTGTACTCAAAGAGTACAGTGATGCAAATTGAATTGTAAATTTTGAGAAATCAAAATGAACTAGCGGAGACATCTTTACTCTCAGAGGCGCGACCGTATCTTGAAAATACTCCAAGCAAACTTGCATAGCCCTTTCATAATGGAATCAAAATTTATAGCTTTGAATAAGGCTGAAGAAGAAGTAGAATGACTTTGATCATTTCTGGAGGATATATCTTTATGGCTAAACTAGTGCCCGCCATATGCATTCACTGTGATAATCAAGCAGCGATATTTAGAGCATAAAACTTTATATATAACGGTAAGTTTAGACACATTCATCGTAGTTAGCCAGTTGCTCACAAATGGAGTTATCTCAATTGACTTTGTGGCATTAAAGATAACTTAACGGATCTATTTACTAAAGGTTTGAGTGGAGAGCGTATAAATTACGCATCGAAGGGAATGAGGTTAAAAGTCTAACCATACCGAGTCAGCTTAATGAAAACCTCACCTAGCTACTGGAGATCCCAGGGACTAAGTTTAAGAGAAAAAACTGGTTATGATTGACTTTATAAGTAAGCACTTATGAGCTTGAATTTAACTCATTCATATGGTGCACCCAAGTGCTTTCTACAAAAGGGATTAGGATAAGCTTAATATTTTTAATAATGCCTATATCTTGTTATCAAAATAGGTAGGGTAGAGTAGACTATTCTTAATAGAAAGATCATTTATGTGAGTGTAGAGTTGGGGCCTGTTCTTTAGGAGTCTCCATGGAGGCTGTGATTCTCTAAACACACTCTCTAAAATCAAGGATGTCCAAGACCAAAATGGACACAACCGACAATCAAAGTTTATTTTGAAAAGTAACTGTGTGAGGCCAGTTGACTTGGCTTATACAAACAGCTGACAGTTTAAGACCTAATTCACTGATTGACATTAAGGGCCTGTTTGTTTCGTTGCAAAACGTCGCAAGTCGTAAGTCGTAAAATGAGAATGGAAAAAGTAAACTGTAGCAGAGAAAATATATTGTGTTTTACGGTGTTTGGTTGATAAAGTGAAGTGTAAATGAAAAAGTATATTGTGTTTTACGGTGTTTGGTTGATAAAGTGAAAATGTAAATGGTAAAGTATATTGTGTTTTAAGGTGTTTGGTTGGTAATGTAAAAGTGTAAGTGGAAAAGTTGACCACAAAATTAACTGTAGTAGTGATTTAAATATTATAAATACTATTAAATTAAATCTACTATTACAAATTAAATTGTATTAATAAATTTGAGATAAAAAATTAATAATCTTAATATTTTATTTATAACAATAATATTAATAAAATATTAATATAAATAGTAAAATATTACTAAAATATTAACTAAATAAATAATACAAAATTTTAAGAAAATCTAAAGAACATTAATAAAATTTTAAGAATACTAATAAAATATAAATATTAAAAAATCTTAGAAAAATAATAAAATATAGTTATAATATTATAATATTAAAAAAACTTGAAAATTATTATAATATAAATTTCATTATAATATTATTGTAATATTATAGAAATATAAAATTAACAAAGTAAAATATAATTATAATTTAATATAAATTATCATTATAGTATTATTATACTGAATTATTATTACAATATTAACATAATAAAATATTAATATAATAATAAAATATATTACGATATTAATAAAGTATTTTTTATATTAAAAAATAAATAATTAAATATATAGTAAAGTATAATATTGTTATATTAATAAAATATTAACTCTAAATAAAATAATAAAAAATGGAATAAGTATTTATAAAATAATAAAGTATTAAATAAAATATTAAATAAAAATATTAAATTAAAATAGTAAATATTAAATATTAAAACAATATTAAAAACAATAAAAAAATTAAAGATTAAAAATATAAAATAATTAATAATTAAATAAGAAATTTAACACTATTTAAAATATTAAATATTTAATAATATTAAATTATATATTGATTATCAAGTAACTGTTTTGAACTATAAGTGTACTACAAGTGAGAGTTATATGACCACAAAATTAACTGTAGCAACTGCAAGTGGGAAAATATGAGTGTAAAAGTGAGATTTACATGACCACAAATTTAACTGTAGCAACTGCAAGTGGGAAAAGAAGAGTTGCATTTTGCAACTTGTTTTTCAGCGAAACAAACAACGGAAAATGGAAAAGAAGTTTTACGACTTGCATTTTGCGGCGTTTTACGGCGAAACAAACACGCCCTAAGTCCGATAAGGCTTTCTCTACAGAAGGTTTAAAATCTAGTTTATTATCCTGATGCAGTTTCTTTCCTAAAGTGTCTTTCACTATAGAGCCAGTCTCATAGTGTGTATAATTTTTTGAATCTCAATCATTGTGGGGGATTGTTGGAAACTTGGAATTAACTAGGTAAGTTTTTTGAAAAATTTAAGCTGAATTTTAGGCGGGGCCCGTTACTCGAAATGCACCAAAGATGGTTGGAATGTGTTCTCCTTTCATTGACGATGAATGTGGTATATCCGCATATTCAATTCCGTTTCCGAATGAATGAGATATTCGAGTCAGAATTTGATCTAAAACAAGAGTTGAATAGGACCAAAAAGAGCGAAAACTTTTTTAATCCAACATTGGAAGCGGTATTCGAATGGATGTGTCTGTTCGGCGAATAAACATGCTTGTTCAGAATAGTTTCGCCTGTTCTGACTGAATGGATGCGTCTGTTCAGGGATGTGTCTGTTCGGAACGGCTGTGCCTGTTCCAACAGAACATATGTATCTGTTCGGAATGATTGTGCCCATTTCAATCGAACGGGTGTGTCTACTCTGAAAGGCTTCCTTTGAATTCCTATACAAAGGCAAAAATTTCACTTCAACATGAATAACCCAAAAAACTCAGAATAATAGCAACCACAAGAATAAATGAGCTCAAAGAAATTTTATTGAATTCCTTTCAGAATTCTGTCTGAATTCTGGTTCTTAGTTTGTGTCCTTTTTCTATTTTCGTTCCTTGAACAAGTGAAAGATACAGTTAACTTTAGTTCGACTGTATGTGATTTTGCAAAGTGCTGCACCAAACACGTAAAAGATTGTTATATCTTGTGAGACCAGCATCCATTATCCCATATGCACTGCAGTGGGGGACGTAATTGTCTTAAAGAGATTCATTTTATGCGTACCTTACTTTAAAATCTGGTTTTATTCTGTTACTCTGTCTATTTATACTAACGCTCAGTGCTTGCAGGATTATTGAATTTCAATATATTTTCTTTCTATTTGAGCTGACATTCTTATTGCAGGTATTATACTGAATAAAGTATTCATACTGGAATATTTATTTTAATAAATATTATTGCTAGATAAATTATCGTTGAATTATTTACCTTGTTGAGTTATTACTAATATAATACTGATTAAATAAATGGTGTCAAAGAAAGAGATTTGAAACATAGTTATGTAATTAAGAAACGTTCAATTGAACAGAAAATCTCCCGCATGATATCACCGACCTGATCAATTAGACTGATTGATCTTGATCTTGAATTAGATTGTCAAGACTTGCAGTTACGACAAAAGAATTCACAACACCACCAACTCAATTGAAACGGTTGAAAGCTCAGAACAAACAATACTAATTCGCTGCAAAACATCGCAAGTCGTAAGTCGTAAAATGAGAATTAAAAAAGTGAACTGTAGTAGGAAAAATATATTGTGTTTTACGGTGTTTGGTTGCCTGTTTGGTTAAGGGTGGAAGTGAGGAAGTGAAGAAGTGAGGAAGTGGTGATAGTTCCCTTTGGAACTTGGGAATTGGCTAGTAAGTTTTTCGGTGTTTGGATGTTGCTGGAAAGTGTGATTTGAAAAATGCTATGTCTTTTCCGGTGTTTGGATGATAATGTGAAAGTGGAAGTGAAAAAGTTGACCACAAAGTTGACTGCAAAATAATATTAAAATAAAAATTAATTAAGAAAAATAAAAAATGGGCTGTAATTAGAATGCAAGTGAGATTTACATAATCAAAAAATTAACTGTTTTGTGCTACAACTATTACAAATGAGATTTACATGACCACAAAATTAACTGTAGCACTCTGGAAGTGAGGAAATGGTTGTGTAAAAGAGAAAAGAGAAAAGGAAAAGGGGTTTTCTTATTTTCCTTTTTCGGTGTTTGGATAGATAGGGAAGTGAGCAATTATACTTCCCCATTTCCTTACTTCCGTCCACTTCCTTGCAACCAAACACGCCAAAGTGAAAGTGTAAATGTGAAAGTATATTGTGTTTTACAGTGTTTGGTTCATAAAGTGAAAGTGTAAATGAGAAAGCATATTGTGTTTTACGGTGTTTGGTTGGTAATTTAAAAGGGTAAGTGAAAAAGTTGACCACAAAATTAATTGTAGCAACTGCAAGTAAATATTATAAATACTATTAAATTAAATCTATTATGGCAAAGCAAATTGTATTAATAAATTTGAGATAAAATATTAATAATCTTAATATTTTATTTATAACAATAATATTAATAAATATTAGTATAATTAATAAAATATTACTAAAATATTAGCTAAATAAATAATATAATATTTTAAGAAAAATCTAACGAACTTTAATAAAATGTCAAGAATACTAATAAAACATAAATATTAAAAAATCTTAAGAAAAATAATAAAATATAGTTATAATATTATAGAATACTTAAAAATTATTATAATATTAAATTTTATTATAATATTATTGTAATATTATAAAATATAAAATTAACAGAGTAAAAATATAATTATAATTTAATTATAAATTATTATAATATTATTATAATGGATTATTATCACAATATTACATAATAAAATATTAATATAATAATAAAGTATATTATAATATTAATAAAGGAATTATTTCTATTTAAAATAAATAGTCAAATATATAGCAATTTTATATTAAAATATAATATTGTTATATTAATAAAATATTAACTCTAAATAAATAATAAAAAATTGGTATAAGTAATAATAAAATAATAATGTATTAAATAATAATATTAAATAAAAATATTAAATATTAAAACAATATTTAAAATAATAAAAAACTAATGATTAAAAATATAAAATAATTAAATAATTAAATTAGAAATTGAACACTATCAAAAATATTAAATATTTAATAATATTAAATTATATATATTGATTATCAAGTAACTGCTTTGAACTGCAAGTGTATTACAAGTGGGATTTACATGACCACAAAATTAACTGTAGCAACTGTAAGTGGGAAAATGTGGGTGTAAAAGTGAGATTTACATGACCACAAATTTAAATGTAGAATTGCAAGTGGGAAAATGAGAGTTGCATTTTACAAGTTGTTTTTCAGGAAAACAAACTGCGAAAAATGGAAAAAAAATTTTACGACTAGCGACTTGCGGCGAAACAAACATGCCCTAAATTCCTACGTAACTTGCTTCATTGTGCCTGGTTAAAGATAAAAAGCTACAGACTTTGTTTGGCTAGAAGTGTTAGCAGGAGTTAGATTTATAACTCTTGGTAACTCTTTCAAATAAGCAAATTTCTCAAGAGTTAGGTGATGCCTTTTCAAAGACAAATTTAAAAAGAAGTCTTTTTTGCGTTTTGCTATCCACTTTTTTGAGGAAAAAGTTACCTCTTACACTGATTCCAGATTGATGTAAGAGTAAGAGGTTTGTTGTTTTTGGGTCTAAAGCCTACTCCAAAACTCTAAACTCTTCTGGCCAAACAAGAAGACAGAGAGCGAGAGATCGAGGGAGACATCCATAAGAAACCAAGTACTCCCTCACCGACACACACATACAGCGGGCGGGGGCTTACCGACACAGAGAGAGAGAGAGAGAGAGCCAAGTACTCCATCACCGACAGGCGACAGAGACGCCCAGTTCATTCATTGGGCCCGGTCTCTGTCTGGTCCGTGAGCAAGTTTCACGTTCCTCGTATGTCTCCGCACATGATTTATCAACACTGATCCGCACATGAAACTTTGAAATAAATCAAGTAGCAAAATCTTAAGAGAAACTATTGTTCAGACACCCCCTTAAACATTTATTATTTCCCACAATGTGCGACAACTTTCAAAAACTCTCGCCTTTTTCAGCCCATCTGAATAAAATTCTGAGCCGAGTACACATCCAAATGCTCCGCCGGTATCTGAGAACTCCAAGGCACTCTCCCCGTCACGTTAGCCCCAGGGCCTCCATTATTAAATTCCCCATAAAACAGGGTGCTGAGTGCAAAATCCCCGCTCCAAGGGAACCACCCCTCAGGCCTGATGACCGCCCCCAAATAACAGTCAATAAACACAGTCCTCGAGTACTCCCTCCACGGCCGGCCCAAGTAGCTCCTGTGCACTGCAGGCTGCTCGTGAAACAATCTCAAGTACTCGGCGCTCCCATTCACGACACACTTGTAGAAAACAAAGCCCGTGGACTGGGCCGGGTCGACACGGGACTGGGCCGTCACGGTGTTGCACTCCCCCGTCTCCGGGCTGAGCTGGCGGGGGAGGATGATGATGTGGCAGTTCTCGAAGAGGGCGGCAGAGTCGCCGAAGATGAAGTCGACGGTGCCGGAGATGACGCAGGATCGGTACAGCTGGCGGAGGGCGCGGGCGTAGAGGGTGTCCTGGTGGCCGACGAACTCGACGTTTTCGAGGATGGAGAAGTCGCTGTCGGACCGGAACGCGACGGCTTGGTGCGCGTCTGGGCCGGCGGTGTTTCTGATTGTCAAGTTTGCGGCCATGAAGCCGTCTCCAACCACTCCTGTTGAATGAGAAAAATAATTAGCGAAATGTCAGGGTAATTAAATAATTAGGTTGATGTTTAGATCTTAGAAAAATATAAAATGAAATGTTATGGTTAATATAAACTTTAATATGATACCCGCAATTTGTTTGATTAAAATGCCAGCATGTCACTGAACTACGCATGTTTCAGTCATGTCCAAACAAATTCTAACCGTACAAATACAAATCTTTGACAAACTGAAATCTAAGCCATACATTTACATCTCTATTAGAAAATATAGTTTGAATTACAAAAATAAAAGACAATATTTATTAGAGATTTTTATATTAAAAAAAGCCCACAGATAGGTTTCAAAAATTTAGTTATTCATAACTAAAATTGTATGTGATAGTTTCTTATGAAAACATTGAAATTACTATCATGGCAATATTTGATGGCCAAAAGAAATTTCTCCCCACCCCAAAAAAATTAATTAATTATCATACCTACTGTGGCGGTGCTGTAGGTAGAGAGACCGAGCATGCCTACATTAAGACTCCCCGTGATGACAGTCTCCCCCATGCCGTCCCCAATAAACGCCACGTTGGTCTTCTTAAAAGCCACCCTCACTTTCTCCTCGTAAACCCCACGCTTTATGTGTATCACGAACCGGCCCTTCCCGTGGACCGGCGCCGCATCGACCGCCGCCTGAACCGACCAGTACGTGCACCCCACGCCCTCTTTGCAAACCGTCACGTTCGGCACCAGCCCCGAAGGCACCCCAACGGTGGACTCCATCTGCCCACCCTTAGCGCGGGCCCCATCGTCGGTCCCCCAGTCACCGTCCCTCTCCGTCTTCAGCGGGGCCCACTTCGACATGTCGCTCCCGTAGCGCTGCAGGGCTGCCACCATGGACAGTGCGTTGCTGGTCAGATTGGTCAGTTTCGAGAGAGTCGCGATTGCGTCTGCAACCTGCATTCATTGAATTAATTAGTGAGCACCATAACTCCTTTTATTCAAAATTAAATAGTTTTATGGTTTTACCTCGATTGTGTTGTTGACGTTTTTTAGACCGGACCAGCAGCCGTGATGGTACAGCATGGCGGCGCTGGCCCATGCGCGGGCGTCGGCGATGGCAGACCCAGCGGAGATGGATCGGGCGGCGGCGGAGAGACGGCGGTAGGAGTAAGTGAGGCCCTGAATGCAATTTCTGGCGACATTTGTCCTGTTGGCGTTGGGAGGAGCGGAGGAATTGAGGATGGCGAGGGCTGCGGATTTCGCGAGAGCAATGTCGTTTATAGAGAGGGAGATGGAGGCGAGTACGAGGTGATTTGTGGTGGGATCTGAAGGGATCAGGCTGGGTGATTGGGTGAGCGAGGAGACACAGAGATCGGGGTGTCGGGTGGCGTTACAGGCGTTTTGGATCTGGATCGAGGCCGAGACTGGCGAGGAGAGGGCGGGGGCGAAGCGGTGGAGAAGGGAAGCCAAGAACAAGGCGAAGACCAGTGCAGAAGCCATTGAAATTTGGGGGGTTAATTTTTTTTTTGCTTCTCCTTTTTCTGCTTGTCGTCAGATTTGTTGTAGTACACTGCGTTTCTCTCTGCAGGGTGTGGGATGGGTGAGAGCTTGGAGGGACAAATGGTTGGTTGAGGTCTCATGACCTAGTATCACAGCTCTTCGTTCCGCCCTATGTGGCATCAGTTTCATTCAAGTTTTAACTAGGGGTGTCCGGCAATCCGCACGGGCACGGCCGGAGTAGTCCGGGTACGACCCTGCCCATGAAGGACACGGGGCAGACCCGACCCGAGTCCAGGGAAAACTCGGGCCGGCCCTGGGTCCGCCAAAGGCAAGTCACGGCCCAACGGGCCGTGCCAGGGCCCAGGCTCGGGCGCGACACGTACCTGGCACGTGCCAAGCTCGGGCCGGGCCAGCTCGGCCCGAAAACAAACCCAATGGCTATTATAACCATTGAGTGGGGGTATTTTCAATTTTTTTTACAAATACCCCCCGCTCAATGCCAACTTAGGAGATATTTGCAATTTTTTTTGCAAATATCCCCTACGTGTATATGCTTGCAAATTTTTTTTGCAAATGCCCCCCTAACATGTGAATGCTTGTTTTTTTTCATTTTTTCAAAAAAAAAAATGCAAAAAAAAAAAAATACTCCACCTCTCCTCCAAAGTAATTTATTAGAATTTTTCAGATTTTTTTTTAGAAATTTTAAGTTTTTTTTATTTAATCGGCGGGCGGCACGGGTCTGGGGCAACCGGGCCTTGGGCTATGCCCGGGTTCCACATTTGGAACCTGAGGTCAGGCCGGGTCGCCCGACTGTTGGCTGGGCGGGCCGAGCCCGGCTTCTGGCCCACTGTGCCCGGGCCAGTTTGGCCCGACACTGCCCACTTAAGACCCCTAGTTTTAACATTGTTTAACTTGTCTATTTCAAAATTTAAAAACAAAAAATTATCAATATCTTGACATGTTTTAAAAACTAAGAAATATAACACTGAAAGAGAATTTCTTGAGAGAGATAGTAGAATGAGAAACTCTTTTATTGGTTTTAGATATACATAAAAATGAATCAGGAATGATATATTTACAGTAAATTCTGAGGTATTATGCAGTCACTATTTACATACTGATATCATCGCTTTCGTAATCGCACAGTAAATATTACTGTGCTTGATTGGTGAGCAATCACCATATTCGACTTTCATAACACTATCCCTTGGATGCTCACCATTTATGATGTCTCATTTAAAAACTTGATAGGAAAATGCAGTGGCACAAAATCATAGTAAGAAAAATAAGTTTGGCCATGTAAGTTCTCCCTCAAGTTGAAATGAATAGCTCTTCTTCATAAATCTCGCAGATGATGCATCTTAATATCACGAATAAGCTTTTTGAAAGTTGTATGAGGAAGTTCCTTTATGAAGAGATTTGTTGCATTATCATTTGATCGAATATATCAAATATTAATTTTTTTATTCTTTTCAAGCTCTTGGCTGATTGAGAAGAACTTTAGGGCATATGCTTGGTTCGGTAGTTTTTAATGTATGACGCATGCAGTGTTGTCCCCAAATAATACTTTTGGACCTCTATTGATTGGTAATCCCCAAGTTGTTTAGATGTGTTGAGTCATAAATCTCAGCCATATACATTCTCGACTTGCTTCATAGAGCATAATAACTTCAGCATGATTATAAGAAGTGGCAACAAGTGCCTGCTTTTGTGATCGCTAAGAAATCGATGTACCTCCACATGTGAACACATATCATGTTTGAAATCTGGTTTTATGTGGATCAGACAGGTAGCATGCATCTGCATAGCCAATTATTCTTCGTTTTGATTCTTTGAGATAAAACAAAATCAAATCAGTTGTTCCTCGAAGATAACGAAATTCATGCATAATTTTATTCCAATATCTCAGTGTAGAAGATGAGCTAAATCTTACTAATCGATTAATAATAAATGTTATATTTGATCGGGTACAATTAGCAAGATAATAAGAGCTCCAATTGCGCTAAGATATGATACTTCGGACTAATAATCTCTTCATTATCTTCGCGAGAGCAAAATAGATTATTTTCTATATTCAATGATCTAACAACCATTGGAGTACTTAAAGAATTTATTTTATCCATACTAAAGTGTTTCAAAATCTTATCAGTATAGGTTGATTGATGCAAAAGTATTTCACTTTGAATATTTCAATCTGTAAACCAAAACAATATTTGATTTCTCCATGTTCTTTCATTTCAAATTTCTCTATTAAGTACATCATTGCTTCTAAAATTTCTTTGTAAATCCCATTGACACTTAAATCATCAACATAAACAACAATGATAATGAACTCGGATGTTGTTTTCTTAATAAAAACACATGGGCATATAGGATTGTTCACATGTCCTTCTTCTAATAAATACTCATTTAAGCGATTATATGACATGCATCCTGATTGCTTTAACCCATATAGAGCTCTTTATAATTTAATCGAATATAACTTTTTGGGTTTTGAACTTGATACTTCAGCCATTTTAAATTCTTTAGAGATTTTCATATTAATATCATTATCAAGCGATCTGCAATATCCATAAGACGCATTCTTAAGTTTTAGATTCTACTAGGCTAATTAAATATCTAAATGTAATTGAAAGTACACCTAGAGGGGGGTGAATAGGTGTATGGCTAATCTAATGACAAATAATGCGGAATTAAAAACTAAATGCAACACACTTAGTGTAAGCAAAGAGTGTAGCCGAATTCTCGTTGAAGGGCTCTGGACTATCTCCTCTAAATTCCTCTAAATAAGAGTTGAGGTGCTATGTAAAGCCCTCTTGCTTCAACACAAAGCTCTCTTGCTTCAACACAAGTGAGGCACAAACACAAGCAATACCAAGCGTATAAGTATGAACGAACACTATGAATCAATGTAAGGCACAATATAAGAGAGAGTTTAGAGATGGTGAATCAAATGTAAACACCGAGATATGTTTCGAGGTTCGAGCACCCAACTCTACGTCCCCGCCTTCACATAGAAGGATTTCCACTAAATCGTCCACACAGGACTTCCCACACAGGGAACCTCCACTGAGGATTTGGGCAAATACAACTTAGGAGTACACAACTCCTCTCTCACTAAATACAACCTCTCACTAGTGGCTAGGCACAAAACCAACACAAGATCAACCTCTCACTAAAGGGATGCCAACAAATTCAGTCACCTCTACATTTAGAGGCATAATCACAATCCAATGCACAACCTCCTCTACACTTAGAGGGCAAGGCACAAAGCCACAAGCAAATGGATGAATACAACTCTTGATGATTTCAACAAACCACAAACCAATTTTCCTACAAAATAGATCCTATAGATAGGAAAGATATGATAGCTCAAGTGTGAGAAAAACAAAGAGTTTGAAAATAAAAAATACAAAGAAAAATTCTGAGGAAAACTTCTAAAATAGTTATAGAAATGAAGATCAAAAACCAATCCCAATGACTTTTTTCTTTGATTTTTTCAACCCTTTAAAACAAAATAAAGATCAAATCTTTAAGCCCAAAACTCTTTTAAAACTTGTAGCTAAAACACTTAAAAAGATGAAGATTTTTGCTCTTGAAATTGTTATCCAAACCAGCTCAAATGAGGGGTATTTATAGCCCCAACAAAATCTGCCCGTTGGCAGCAGGCAAAGGGCAAAATTGCCCTTCCGGTCGACCGGGCGGTCGACCGACCAACGGTCATATTTATGACCGTTGAGCCACCGGTCGACCGGCCGGTCGATCGGAAACTGGAAACAGAGAGCAGAGCTCTCTGCCGGTCGACTGGGCGGTTGACCGGGGCCATTTCTAGAAAGCTTCGACCGGCCTCCCAGCCTGGGCTACGTACACGTTCTGTGCACGTCGGTCGACCGGACTGGTCGACCAACTTCTGCCTCGGTCGACCGGTCCAGTCGACCGGCAGACAGCCTGGTCCAAACAATATAGGGATTGAAAACTAGGATTTTTGCCTTCTAAAAAATCCCATAAAATACACATAAATTTCACAAAAATAAGTTCTTATTATATCTTTAGAATACAAATATGTGTGACAAAAAATCAACACATGTTATAAACTATTTGAACCATTTTTGTGTTATTAAAAATTTCCTTAAACCAAAAACCGTATTTTCCAAAACTTGAATTTTTGAAATGGAAAATCGTTTTCTCCAAAACTCATGCAAATACAAAAACATGATACTGAAATAACTTTGAAGTTATTGTATATGGATAGAATCCAATATACATGAAAGATATTATATCTATATTTTTGACATTAGATACAAAAATAACCTTTGTTTAAATACAAAACTACAACTCATGAAATAGATTATCAAAGTAAGTTTTTCTAAATGGATGAAGTATAGATGTATATAAATCAAATCTAATATACATTAAACCATGTAAGCTTCTTTTGATTCTATTTATTCATGAAAGCCATACATTTGAACTAGAAATCCAAAACCAGTTAAACCGAAAACAAAACATGAAACTTTAAAACAAGTGTGTGTGTGTGTGTGTGTGTGTGTGTGTGTGTGTGTGTGTGAACTGGAGCATATCAATACTATCTAATCTTTATAATGATCTAAAAAAATCTTAAACTAAACAAGCTGATGTCTTCTTGTAGAACTCCGTCTCTAAGTCGACTTGATCCAAACGTGATCCACCGAGCTTGACCCAATCGAGTGCTAGATTTGAACTTGATGCTTGAGTACTTGAATCACCATGTGAAAGCTTCAAAACACCTTTGTTGAAACCAATCACCTACTAATATCTTGATCAAATATCTGAAACTAAATATCACAAGATTATTAGTAAATAATAACTACATGAGTTAATCATCATCAAAACTAGAGTGAAGGCCTCTGGGCCAATAGTAATTACATTTATTACTGAAAAATACTTTTCTTCTTAATCAATTCCAAGCCTTTGTGAAAAATCTCGTGCAACGAGTCGAGTTTTATATCTCAAAATCTCGTTTTTCTCATTGCATTTTCGTACAAGAAATTATTTTTATCATACAGGTCTCACGGTTTTAGCCATGAGGACAATAGGTCTAAATACTTTACGCTTATTAAGCGAATTTAATTCAGCCTATATATCATCTTTCTATTTAACCCAATCGTATCTATTTTGATATTTTGCGACAGATCTTGGCTCAGGATCCTTGCTTCCGTTAACAATATTACATGATACGAAATAAAATATTTCATCAATATTTTTATCTCATTTTGATTCCATAATCATCCTGCATTGACATAGTCAATATAGATCTCATGATTTTCTATGCCTTCAGGGTTTTCTATCTCTTGATTTTTCTTATTTTGTATTTTATTCTAGAGTACATTTCTCTATATTGGGGTTATCATACTTATCTGTTCTCTTTTTTATGAGGATTTTTATTTTTGCAATTGATTGATTTATCACGCTTCAGGCGTGTCTTAGACTTATTAGTAACTTCATTTTCGGATTGTCTTTTTGGATTTTCACTTCGAGTAAGAACATTTACAGATGGTATATATGATTTAGTCATTCTATTTGAATCAGTGAACACATCTGGCAATCGATTTACTATTTCTTGTAAATGCTTAACCTTTTGCACTTTTAATTCATATTATTTTGTGTGAAGATCAAAATATAATAAATTTAAATCACTCCATGTAATCTCCTTTCCAGTTCTTTCTGTTCTCTTCCTAATGCTGGGAAAATTATCTCATTGAAATGGCAGTGAAAAAATAGGTTGTAAAACATCACCAATTTGAGATTCAAGATATCTTATAATAAAAAGAGATTCATATCCAATATATATTCCCAATTTTCTTTAGGAATCCATCTTTGCGCGTTGTGGTAGAACAATTGGTACATATACCGTACTACCAAAAAATTTTAGATAAAAATATTTAGTTCTTGCCTAATGCTAATTATAATGGGGAGTATACATGATATGCACTTGGTCTGATGTGAAGTAATGTCGCAACATGTAAAATTACATAACGCTATACACAGGGGCGGACCCAATAGTGGGCTGGGCCGGGCTGTAGCCCGGCCCATTTTTTTCATATATTGTGTGGAAAACCGTAAAACGTAGCTTATAGGTAAAGAATGATTGTTACATGTCATGAGTAGCCTGTCTAGCTCAGTTGGTAGAGCGCAAGGCTCTTAACTTTGTGCTCGTGGGTTCGAGCCCCATGGTGGGCGGCAGGTCCTTTTATTTAACTTCCCTTGTTCTTCACCTTTCATTGGCTATAGTAAAGTAGAGCGGGAAGCTTTTTATATATATATACATGGGCGTTTTTCAGATATTCTCTTATATTTTTTTCTTGCAGCCCACCCCCAAAAAATTAGCCCACCCCAAAAAAATTTTCTGGTTCCGCCCCTGGCTATACATAAATAAGAACCTTTGTTCTCATTATTAATAATCTAGTAATAAGATATAGACACTTAATCAATGATTCAGTCAAACTATTTTGTGTATGTACATGGACAAAATGATGCTCAACAGTAATCTCAATTGACATACAGTAATTGTAATGCCCTGCTCCCACGGATACGGAGACGTTATGGCGACGTACATACGCAGGGCGGAGATACCCTCACGTAGTACGCTAAACCTCAGTACAGGAAATAGCCTCCATATATACAAGAGTTCCAGTATTAAATAAGTACAAGAACACCTGCAGAAAGGGGTTAGTGATCATGATAGATATAGAGATATGGAAATAGAAGGAACTAAAAATTAAATAATAAAGATACCTAAGAATGACATCGATGACGATTCCTATGCGAATCTAATGAAATATCTGACAAGACAATATCTGAAATCTCCAACCTGGACACGCAAACCTAGGGTCGTCAGAAAGCGACCTAGTGAGTGGTAAAATGAAGTAGGAAGTAATATATACTATACTAATACAAGCACAATAATAATATATAATACATGATTTTGTATTAATGATACCATAAAATAAGCATATAATAAGCAGTAGAATATATAAACATGTCATATTTTAATACCATCACTACCTAGCATGTTATTATCGGGTCATGTTTATAGTCGTATCCAGTTTTATATAATAAATAATGTTGTCTAGTGGTAATGTGATAGAAATGAACATGCAGATGTGTACCATACAACAGAACCGTATTACCGGGTTGTGCATATACAGTAATGATGTTTGTAAGGTATAGATAAAGAAGAGTATATGTAATGCAGAATATAAATGTACATGAGTAGTGTGCCACAACAGAAAGTGTAACATGTATCAGGAAGTGAAACAAGGTATACAGGTAACATGATATGGGATAAATGATCAAGACTAGTAACAAGTGCAACTAACCAATATGATACATGTATCGGAGAAGTCATGTTATTTATACAATAATAACAATCAGTACCACCTGGTATTTTAATCAATCTCTTCCAGTGTCCCATACCACTGGCAGTTCATACTGGAGCACGCATTCCAGTCGAACCTATCTGGACGTGGCCTACGGGTACTATTATCCAAACGAGAGAGTGACCAAATAACAAGTGTTTCCCAATGTCATTATTATTTATACCATTTTATTATGTTAATTGGAAACCCAATAGTCAAGGAGCTCTAGTCAGGTGGGTGTACCCCGTGCATACCCGGGATCACGGTCTTAAACAGACCCCTGGCTGCTGAGACCAGGGCCAGCCCGCTAAGGCTGTAGCATGTAACGAGAACTCAATGAGCTAAAACAATAACGGGAAACGGGAGCTCATGAGTTATAACAGACGGTAGCCAGCACTACCCCGTCCCCTGCAGTGGGACAAATAATGGATCCAGACATCCACTCGACAAGATCTAGTCAACCGTCAAGTCTCCCCAACCCCATCTTATATTTCATACATATAATGTACACAAGATATCAGGAACAAGAACAGTACATGATACATGTAACACGATAATAGGACATGAGCTCTGTTGATAACATGAAATAAGATAACGGGAAACGGGAAACAATAGAGGTGAGGATTCTAGAGGTGGTCCCCGTGGCTTGAATCCACGTGGCACTTAGTTCCACACAACGCATATCAACAGCTCACATGTCCAGTAACGGGAATATCAATATCAGAACGGGAAATAATCATGTAACGGGAATATAAGACGAACTACTCATGTAACAATAATCCATGTGACATAAACAATGATCAATATAACGAGAATACAAGAATATCTATGAGTAATAATATAATCCATGATCCATGCAACAGAAATACATAGGCAATCAATGCATGTATACCGGTGAGTCTATAACAGTGGTGTAAGAACATGAAGTAACTGTGCACAGGACGGTATCCAGTGTACTAGCGTATCAGTATATTAGTAGTTTACAAACATGCAGTTATAGTGTCGTGAATCTTCGTATCTATGTAATAGTGAAACAACGTGAAATAATGGTATAGTGTAACAGATATTTACAAGCAATATAGTGTTCAGTGTATCGGTGGGTCGATAAGGGTGATAGTGTAATAGTGACAATATCCGATATAATAGAGTACGCGTGTATCAGTGCACATGTAACAGTACTACGTAATCATGATTGATGTCCATGAAGTGACAGATATGATAGATGCAAGAAAAACGTGGGGAATAGTAATTTAACCATTTTAATATGATCATCTATCACCTATATGTTATATGAAAATATATGTTATATGAAATCATGAAGCAGATGAAAATATTATTTTATTGGTTATGTTTATTACACTATCATACATTACAAAATATGATTTCTCTATAATTAAGTTATTTATTAACGTTCTAGTGATTTACCCATGATCACGATTTATTAACTAAAGCAATCACTCAATTATTAAACATGAATAAATATAATTCATTAAAAAACACTCACAAACTAGCCATGAAAAGGTAGCTCTATTTTTCACGATCGTAACTGTTTCAAGATCGTCCAAATCGGACACCGGATGCTCCAGATATCGCCCAAACACTAAAAGTAATAGAAATGGGTTAAATATGTAATAAAAATATCTTAAATGTAAATAATAAATATTGGCAGGGGTTTTTATGTAATATTACCTTTATTGGGTTTGGGAGCGGGTTTGGGCTCATAATGGGTCGGGTTTAGATCCACGACCCGTACCCATAAATTAAGTGATGGGTTATTGGGTTATAAGGCTATGGGTTTGGATTTTGGGTTTATGGTGTAATGGGTAAGCGGGTCTTGAATTGGGTTCACACCCATTTATATGTTGTGAACTCATAAATGCAGCAGCAGTAGCCGTTGCTGCTGCCGCGTGAGCAAGCCGGCCAGCAAGGCTGGCCGGCGACGAGGAGGGCCCGCCGGCGGCGGTCCCAGCCGCTGCCGGCGCGACCGTGGGTCAGGGCGAGGGAGAGTGAGGAGAATAGGAGAGAGAGAGGAATAGAGAGATGGGGAAGAGGGGGAAAGAGAGATTTACAGTTTGAAGAAAAAGGATAATAAGAAAGAAAAGAAGAAGAAGAAGGGAAGGAACAGAAGAAGAGAGGATGGTGGGTGTGGTGCCCGGTGGCGCGCCGGCCACCGGGGAGCACCAGCTCACCGACTGCAAGGCCGCCGGCAATCTGCCTCCATGGCTGGAAGAAAAACAGAGAGAGAGTGAGGGGAAAGAGACAGTGAGAGAGATGCTTTTGAGAAAGGGAGAGAGAGATGATTTTGAGTGAGAGGGCTTGAGAGATAGATTTTTGAAAGAGAAAAAGAGAGAGGGAAAGTTTATGAAGGGGGAAGGTGGTTGGGTTAATGGCAATGGAGGAAAAATCTGGAAGAAAGGAAAAATAAGAAAGAATATAATAATATTTTATTATTATTTTATTGGGCTAATAATTGACTAGCTCCGAACGGTGCCCAAAAATTTCATAAAATAGGAAATATTACGCGAAGGGGAAATATGAAATCAGATTCTAGAAATCTTGTTCAGTTTGCAAGTTAAAAAATCTTAGATTGTATCGCCGATATTGGGCGACACCGGTTTGGCCCGATTTTTCATAAATTCAGAAAAATCTCCAAAAATATCATAACGTAGAAAATATGATTTTAAGACATAAGGTGAAAGAGGATTCTCAAAATTCTACTCTGTTTGTGAAATAAAAATCATAGAGCCGATTATCGGTATCGGTCGACACTGATTACGAAGATTTTTCAAAATAATCTAGGAAAATTTCAGAAAATTTTAAAAAATCTAATGTACTGAAAAATGATATCTGAAACTGAAATTGGCTCAATCTGACTACCAAGAAGGTCAAGTCAATTTTGTACGTCGTATCAAGTACTAATACTGTGATACGTACACTAGGGATCAGGGGGTTACATTTCTCCCCACCGTACAAAAAATTTTATCCTCAAAATTTCAATTCAGGTGTGAGAATAATATTTACATTTCCAAAACCTAAATGTTACAGGCCTACGACATTTCTGCTGTGCACTCTGATATCTATAAGTAACTCAGGGTGAAGAATTATTGTAGTGAACTAACGCTAACGGAGTGGAAGCAATAAGATGAAAAGAAAGCGAGAAGGAAATCAGAAATTCTGGTTGACAACTGTCAGTAAGGAATACAAAAGAGTCAAGAAATGAATTGTCAATGACATTGTATTGTTGTACTCATCGCTGGAATTCCCAAATTCAGATACAGATGAGTTAATCTGAACCTGATTGTACTGTTGGTAAGAGCCCAAGCATTGACCCAGGTGGTTACCTACACCAGGTGTAAACTTAGGCTCTGATACCACTATGTAACGCCCCGCTCCCACGGATACGGAGACGTTATGACGATGTACATACGCAGGGCGGAGATACCCTCACGTACGTACGCTAAGCCTCAGTACAGGAAATAGCCTCCATATATACAAGAGTTCCAGCATTAAATAAGTACAAGAACACCTGCAAAAAGGGGTTAGTGATCATGATAGATATAGAGATATGATAATAGAAGGAACTAAAAATTAAATAATAAAGATACCTAAGAATGACATCGATGACGATTCATATGTGAACCCAATGAAATATCTGACAAGACGATATCTGAGATCTCCAACCTGAGCACGCAAACTCAGGGTCATCAAAAAGCGATCTAGTGAGTGGTAAAATGAAGGAGGCAGTAATATATACTATAGTAATACAAGTACGATAATAATATATACTACATGATTTTGTATTAATGATACCATAAAATAAGCATATAATAAGCAGTAAAAATATATAAACATGTCATATGTTAATACCATCACTACCTAGCATGTTATTATCGGGTCATGTTCATAGTCGTATCCAGTTTTATATAATAAATAATGTTGTCTAGCGGTGACGTCATAGAAATGAACATGCAGATGTGCAGCATACAATAGAACCATACTACCGAGTTGTGCATATACAGTAATGATGTTTGCAAGGTATAGATAAAGAAGAGTATATGCAATGCATAATATAAATATACATGAGTAGTGTGCCACAACAGAAAATATAACATGTATCAGGAAGTGAAACAAGGTATACAGGTAACATGATAAGGGATAAATGATCAGGACTAGTAACAAGTGCAACTAACCAATATGATACATGTATCGGACAAGTCATGTTATTTATACAATAATAACAATCAGTACCACCTGGTATTTTAATCAATCTCTTCCAGTGTCCCATACCACTGACAGTTCATACTGGAGCACGCATTCCAGTCGAACCTATCTGGACATGGCCTACGGGTACCATTATCCAAACGAGAGAGTGACCAAATAACAAGTGTTCCCAATGTCATTATTGTTTATACCATTTTATTATGTTAATTGGAAACCCAATAGTCAAGGAGCTCTAGTCAGGTGGGTGTACCCCGTGCATACCCGGGATCACGGTCTTAAACAGACCCCTGGCTGCTGAGACTAGGGCCAGCCCGCTAAGGCTATAACATGTAACGAGAACTCAATGAGCTAAAACAATAACGGGAAACGGGAGCTCATGAGTTATAACAGACGGTAGCCAGCACTATCCCGTCCCCTGCAGTGGGACAAATAATGGATCCAGACATCCACTCGACAAGATCTAGTCAACCGTCAAGTCTCCCCAACCCCATCTTATATTTCATACATATAATGTACACAAGATAACTGGAATAAGAACAGTACATGATACATGTTACACGATAATAGGACATGAGCTCTATTGATAGCATGAAACAAGATAACGGGAAACGGGAAACAATAGAGGTGAGGATTCTAGAGGTGGTCCCCGTGGCTTGAATCCACGTGGCACTTAGTTCCACACAACGCATATCAACAGCTCACATGTCCAGTAACGGGAATATCAATATCAGAACGGGAAATAATCATGTAACGGGAATACAAGACGAACTACTCATGTAACAATAATCCATGTGATATAATCAATGATCAATATAATGAGAATACAAGAATATCCATGAGTAATAATATAATCCATGATCCATGTAACAGGAATACATTGACAATCAATGCATGTATACCGGTGAGTCTATATAACAGTGGTGTAAGAATATGAAGTAACTATGCACAGGACGGTATCCAGTGTACTAGCGTATCAGTATATCAGTAGTTCACAAACATGCAGTTATAGTGTCTTGAATCTCAGTATCTATGTAATGGTGAAACAACGTGAAATAACGGTATAGTGTAACAGATTTTACATGCAATACAGTGTTCAGTGTATCGGTGGGTCGGTAAGGGTGACAGTATAATAGTGACAATATCTGATATAATAGAGTACGCGTGTATCAGTGCACATGTAACAGTACTACGTAACCATGATTGATGTGCATGAAGTGACATATATGATAGATGCAAGAAAACCATGGGGAATAGTAATCTAACCATTTTAATATGATCATCTATCACCTATATGTTATATGAAATATATGTTATATGAAATCATGAAGCAGATGAAAAATTATTTTATTAGTTATGTTTACTACACTATCATACTTTACAAAATATGACTTCTCTATATTTAAGTTATTTATTAACATTCTAGTGATTTACCCATGATCACGATTTATTAACTAAAGCAATCACTCAATTATTAAACATGAATAAATATAATTTATTAAAAAATACTCACAAGCCATGAAAAGGTAGCTCTCTTTCCCACGATCGCAACTGTTCCAAGATCGTCCAAATCGGACACCGGATGCTCCAGATATCGCCCAAACACTAAAAGTAATAGAAATGGGTTAAATATGTAATAAAAATATCTTAAATGTAAATAATAAATATTAGTAGGGTTTTTATGTAATATTACCTTTATTGGGTTTGGGACCATGTTTGGGGTCATAACGGGTCGGGTTTAGATCCACGACCCATACCCATAAATTAAGTGATGGGTTATTGGGTTATAAGGCTAACGGGTTTGGATTTTGGGTTTATAGTGTAATGGGTAAGCGGGTCTTGAATTAGGTTCACACCCATTTATGGGCTGTGAACCCATAAATGCAGAAGCAGCTATTGCTGTTGCCGCGCGAGCAAGCCAGCCAGCCTTGCTGGCCGGCGGCAAGGGGGCCCGCCGGCGGCGGTCCAGGCCGCCAACGGCGCGACTGTGGGTCAGGGCGAGAGAGTGAGGTGAGTAGGAGAGAAAGAGGAATAGAGAGATGGGGAAGAGGGGGAAAGAGAGATTTACAGTTTGAAGAAAAAGGAGAATAAGAAAGAAAAGAAGAAGAAGAAGAAGGGAAGGAAAAGAAGAAGAGAGGATGGCGGGTGTGGGCGCACCAGCTCGCCGGCCACCGGGGCGCACCAGCTCGCCGGCGGCAAGGCCGCCGACGATCTGCCTCCGTGGCTGGAAGTAAAACACAGAGAGAGTGAGGGGAAAGAGACAGTGAGAGAGAGAGAGAGATGCTTTTGAGAGAGGGTGAGAGAGATTATTTTGAGTGAGAGGGCTTGAGAGATAGATTTTTTAAAGAGGAAAAGAGAGAGGGAAAGTTTATGAAGGGGGGAAGGCAGTTGGGTTAATGGCAGTGGAGAAATGGCGGTGGACGAAAAGTCTGGAAGAAAGGAAAAATAAGAAAGAATATAATAATAATATTTTATTATTATTTTATTGGGCTAATAATTGACTAGCTCCGAACAGTGCTAAAAAATTATATAAAATAGAAAATATTACGCGAAGGGGGAATATGAAATCAGATTTTAGAAATCTTGTTCGGTTTGCAAGTTAAAAAATCTTAGAGTGTATCGCCGATACTGGGCGACACCGGTTTGGCCCGATTTTTCATAAATTCAGAAAAATCTCCAAAAATATCATAACGTAGAAAATATGATTTTAAGACATAAGGTGAAAGTGGATTCTCAAAATTCTACTCCATTTGTGAAATAAAAATTATAGAGCCAATTATCGGTATCGGTCGACACCGACTACGGAGATTTTCCAAATAATCCAGAAAAATTTCAGAAAATTCTAAAAAATCTAAAGTATTGAAAAATGATATCTAAAACTGAAATTGGCTTAATCTGACTGTGAAGAAGGTCAAATCAATTTTGTACGTCGTATCGAGTACTGATACTGTGATACGTACACCAGGGATCAGGGGTTGCCAGTAATCATTGAAAGTTTGAGAAGTAAACTTACCAGCATTATCAAATCTAATTTTCTTGATTGTATAATCAAAAAATTGTGCTCCTAATCAATTATCTAATCAAAAAATCTCGCAAATGTCACATTGTGAGTAGATAATAAATAAACTTGTGATCATCTACTAGAGGCATCTATCAATGCCATAAAATATCAAAATGATCTATACAGTGGGTGAATAGACTCACATATATCACCTTGAATATGTTTAATAAATGTTGGTAATTCAATTTTAATTTTAGCTGGTGATAATCTCATGATCAATTTTTCAAGAGAACATACTAATAAAAATCTGTTACGCCCTGCTTCTCAAAGTATACAATAGCAGAGATGTGACGAGAGTCGACACACACATATGCAAGAAAATACCTCACGATACACGCTAAGACTCAGTGCAATGAAATAAATACAATATATGCAATTATTCCAGCATTAAAAAAGTATAAGAATACCTGCAAGGTGAGTGATCATGATATATATGGAATCAAAAATAGATAAGAAAACAAAGATACATATTAATGATAAGAGACAAGGATACCTATTAACATCCTGTGAAGCATCAAATACTACGAAATCTTCAGATTCGCACCTTAGGAAGTATGGAATTTTACTGGTTTTAAGGATCTTCTCGCTCTTTAATGAATATTCATGTGAGTTTTCAATAATTCTTCACATCATTATTGAACTAGGATGATCTAAACAGTCATGCCACAAAATTAATATTTGAGGATCTTTTTAACTACCATATGTGATTCAATCATATTTATATATGTGTAATGCAATCCCAAAGAAAGCTTTGATAGTTTTTCTAAATGCTTTTCTTTCCTGATGTATAGGTAGTAAGCTACATATACTGTTTTTCAATGAAAATCAAAAAGAAAAACTTACAAAATTGTTGTAGAAAATTACAAGCAAAAGAAAAATTTACAAGAATTCTCTACTAAGATTTCTAGGGAAGCGTGCCAGTAGAAGTATGATTAGCGTGCGACCACTTTATTCCGTAAACGATGCGATCGATTAGGTCTTAAGGAATTCTTTCCCGCCTAGTTTCGAAGATTTCTTGGGAGAGAAAGATTTTAGAGTATTAATACCCTGAATTTATCCTTGCAGGATAAGAGAAGTGATTCTCTAAATTTCTTAGAAACGAGAGAATAGGCTTTGCTGATGCCTTGACCTTTTTTCCCTTGATTCTCGTGCATGTTCTCTGTTAGCTCTAATGCCGCCTAAGAAGCTTTATGCTCTTCAAAAAGTCCTCTTGGACTTGAATTTCTTCAAGACCCTGAGCCTAACTTACTAGTGGGCTATTTATAGGCTCAATAGGGAGTTATAATCTCCTTGATTGCCTCCTCTTAATGAGGGATCATGAGTGTAACTGCCTATTAAATTTTCCACTAATTTAGTGGGACAGTTACCTTAAATCTAGTAGAGGCGAGGCTAGCCTTCTCACGTGAGGCTAGTCAGTTGAGGCTGAGGCTAGCCAGTTGAGACGAGGCTAAACATTTTAACTTTTCAGCGGAGTTATGCCAAGCTTCAAGCGAAGGTAGAAGTTAGCTCTCAACAGAGCTGTATAAAGCTTCAGGCAAAGTTAGAAATAAGATCTCAGCAGAGCTGCGACGCCCTGATCCCGCGGGTACGGAGACGTCACTGTGACGTATATACCTGGTCGGAAATACTCTCACGTATATACGCTGAGCATCAATACAGGTAAGAATCAGAGTGCGAAAGCACAGTAGTAATATATATTCTAACAGAAAGTATAAGTACATAGTCATCACAGAGAGTGATACAATATTACAGGAATATTACATCACCAGAAAATACAAAAGTACATTTTACGGAGAGATATACATAACAAAAGCTGAGAGGTGCTCACGAGCAGTAAGAGAGGCCTCGAGAGCCAATCATGAGAAGATCTAGAAAGAAGAGCTGCGTCGATGTCCAAGCTTCTGCTACACTCTGGTCGCTACGGAAGGATCCGCTGCTCACTCTGATTGGCTACAGCTAGGCCATCATGGTCCAGACTCTACGATCTAAACATGAGGATTCAAGGTTGTCAGATGCAAACCGACGAGTTAATATGATAAAGCCAAGTGGCGTACATATCAGGCACACGTGTACAGGAAAGGTGTATCGTAAATATAAGCACATATGAACATGAAATGAGACAGTAAGTAAAATAAATAAAGGAAAACTAGTTATACAAGCCCACATTACCGATCCGTGAGATTAGTACATCGAAGGAATAATACAAACAAAGAAACCCTCATATATATACCCTGCACCTCACATCACTGTAATCTGAGTTTATATAACCTGAGTTTTGCCTTCACAATAACAAAATAATGAAACAATTTGGAAATCTGAAATAAGTAATCAAGTAATCAAACAAAGTAATACACGTATTATGTGTAAGTGGTGAGCAGGATAATGTATTATATCACAGGTCTACCAAGTATAGATCAAGCGTACAACTAGTCAGATATCAGGAGCATGTTATTATTATGTTATTAAGACTCATCTGATTTGTATACATCGGTATGTGTCTCATTCCACATACCTTAACATACAGACCGAGGTAAGTTATTGGAAACTGATGTAGATCGACGAACCATACTTAGAATGGGTCCCGTACATGCCCGAGACAACGGTCAAGGAGTATCCGTTACTGAGCCAAAACGTACTACTAGGTACCGGGACTTATTGTACGCCCGAATAGGAATAAGATGTCACTGCTTCCACAGGAATAAGCCCAGGGGCTTATGACACAACTAGCAGGCAGGAGAGTAGGGGTGCCAGTACACCCCACAGAAACACCTGGTGGCCTCTAGGTCGAATCCAAGTATGCGTCCGCGCGACACTATAAGACCATCATGAAGGTTCACCTAGAGGGTGGGTGAATAGGTGATGGCTAATCTAATGGTCACTTAATGATGAATGATGCGGAAGCTAAAAACAATTATGACCAAATAAAACTTTTACTCTAAACACTATGTATAACACAAGAGTGTTGCCGAATTTCCCGTGAAGGGCTCTGGACAAACTCCTCTAGATTCCCCTTGAATGGGTTGAGGTGCCGCGTTGGCTCTCTTGGTTAAATACAAGTGTTAGCAAACAACTCAAGCAAGTATACAATATGAGCACAATATATCAAGCATGTAAATGTAAAGACAATATAAGCTATGCAAGATATAGATAAGGAGATAGAGAGAGAGAGAAATGGCAATCGCAAACACAAAGGGTTTGTTTCGAGGTTCGAGCACACTTGCTCTACATCCCCGCCTTCGACACACGAAGGATTTCCACTATGCAAGATCCCAATGGATCTCTCCTCGGTGCCGCAACACCTACAAGCCCTCGGACTCCCTAGTCCCGTACACACGCAAGCACCACAAGCTTGTCGAGGCCGCACCTCAAACACGGAGTTCACACACGAACTCGAAACCACCGAGTCCCCACTAGGACCCGAAACAATGCGAACACAACCGTCTGCCTCCTCAAAGAACAAAGATGAAATTTTGGTGATCTAAACACTTTGATCACCAATAAAAGCTCTCACTACAACACTCCTATAAGATGAATAGCAAAGGATAGCTCAAGTGTTTGTGTGAGAAAAACTAGGAAGAGAATGGTGGAGGAAAACTCAAAGAATCTCTTTTAACACTCTTAATAAAAACTCCCCTTTTGATTGGAAGTATTAGCTCTCAATTTTGTGGAGAAAAACTTCTAAAAAGAGTAGGAAAAACTGGCTCTAAAACTTCTCCAAAATCTTGTGTAAAACAAATGACCAAACCCCCAAATTTATAGGCTGGGAAAAACTAGCCGTTGGGGTCTGTCAGACCTGCCGGTCGACCGCCCGGTCGACCGCCAACGGTCAAAAATCAGACCGTTGGAGCCTCCAGTCGACCGCCCGGTCGACCCAAAAGAACAGAGAGCACTGCTCTCAGTTCCGGTCGACTGACCGAGTCGACCGGCCAACTGCCAGGACAAGGCGTGCACGCTGTGCACGTCGGTCGACCCGACCACCCGAGCCGGTCGACCGACTTAAGAGTTAGTCGACTATAAAGGAAGTAAGTCGACTATCTGAAGCCTGAAACTGAAAATCTGGGATTAAAACTTGGTCTTTTTGATAGAAATAAAATCCCATAAAATACATAAAAATCTACAAAAATAGTTTAACCAATATACTTTGATATACAAACATGCTTACACAAAATCAAGGCATGTTATAAAAGATTTGGACTATTTTTGTAATATGAAAATATTGGCTCAATTGAAAACTTGTATTTTCCAAAATCTTGTTTTTCCAAAACTCCTTTAAATAAAAACTAGATATTTTGAACTCATTAAAGCATAGTGTGTATGGATATAATCCACTACACAAATAAGATGAAATATCTAAGTTTTTGACATTAAGCTCTAAACTTGATTTTGGATTAAAACATGTATATAAGAAAACACCAAAAACCAAAAAGTATTTTTCCAAAATGAAAGTCTTTTCTAAACTGAAATTTTTTTATGAAAAGACAATAAAATCAAGAGAGTGTGTGTGTAAATGTATACTTGAGCAATCCACCAACTATTCTATCCTTTACATTTTAACTAAAATAAAAATCTTATACCTAGACACAAGTCTTGATCTTGAAGTCTTCCTTGAAGTCTTCTCATCTTCTTGACTTGGTCCAAACACGATCCAACGAGCTCGACTCCTCTTGAGTACTTGATGTGATCTTTATGCAGGCTCGTGAATCAACCGGTGCTAGCTCCAAAATATGTCTTTAAATCCTTTGTTGAAGCTCCACACCTACTAAGATCTTGATAACAAATCTGTCACTAATTAAACACAAGATCATTAGTAAACATAACTACATGAGTTGATCGTCATCAAAACTAGAGTGATGGGCCTTTGGGCCAACAATCTCCCCCTTTTTGATGATGACAAAACTCATGAAGTTATATATGCATGGATTAAAGTAAAGCTCCAAAGAAGCTCCCCTTAACTCACGCATAACACAAAACATAATAAGATATGACAATGAAGCACATGAATAAGTATGCAAATGATGGAGATAAAACAAAATCAAATTCTTTTTCTACTATTTGCAAAACAAAACATATATGCATAAACATAAATCCTTTTATAAAAACATGCATATATAGCAAATACCTCTCCCCCTTTTTGTCAATCATCAACAAAGGGTTTAAGGTAAAACAAAATCATCAAATCTTTCTCCCCCTTTTTGTCATAAACAAAGAGATCAATAAGGGGTCAAACATATCAATAAAAGGTTATATGCGATATACATTCATGAAGAGGAAGACGCTAAGTTAGCTTCCCTATACATATGCATTACATGAAGAAGGGATGACAAGCCCCAATTCACATAACACATATTATGTAATGCATAAGAGGAGATGTGAAGCTTCCCCTACACACGTGTACCACATAAAGAAGAGTTGTCAAGCTCTTCAATACACAATACACTCAACATGAATCTATATGTAGAAGAGATGTTAAGCTCTCCTTACATATAATAAATACAAATCAAAAAATGTTTTTTTTTAATTTTCTTAAACAAAATTTTTAAAGGTATCAGAGCTTTTGTAAAACAAACAAATTTTAAGATACCAAATTGAAAGTAATCATTTTTGTAAAACATATTAATACCAATTGACATTTAACAAATATGAAGTTGAAACATATTGATACCAATAGTAAACATAATGAAATTTTTTTTTTATTTTTCATCATAAACTTTGTGCTTTTAAAAATGTGAACCAATTGTAAGTTAAGCACATGAAAATCATATATATGTATGAAATGAGTATACCAATTGAAATTGATACATACATATATAAGAAAACAAAATTTGAGTATATATAAAAATTATCAATTTAGATACCAATTGAAAGAATTTCAATGATACCAATTGAAATAACAATAAGATCAAATGTATATCTCATATAACTATACCTCCCAATCATGGTTCAAGTTTTAAATGATTTTCATTTTAAAGCATACATGAACATGATCTCCCATCCATCCTCCCATAGAGGGTAGAGTTTTCAAAAATAGATTTGAAAATATTTTAGCATTGACAATCACTACCAAATGAGGAACAATAACTAGTTAAAATAATTTTTGAAAAACTAGTTAAAGATCCTTCAAAAACATGAAATCAAAGCATATGTATTTCATGAATCATACTAAATACATAAAAGTTCAAGCACTCATAGTCCATAAAGATCAAAATTATCTTAAAAAGTAAAAGATGAGTGTTCAAAGGTTATGTAAATAGCATTTTCATGAAAATAGACATTTAAGCTCAAAAAGATAAAAAAATTTTCATTAAAACACTAATTTTCATGGTATATGTATGATTTATCCAAAACTAACAATACACATACATATCCCAAATATAACAGAGTCTATCAAATGTATTTGCATGAAGGCAAGAGACTCACGGGTATACATGTATATTTATTAGATTTGAATTAAAAATACATATACATGAAGTAAAATCATAAAATAGGCATAACAAGTATAAATGAAAGAATCATCAATACTAGCCTATACATGTGCATAAAATGGGTACAAATGAGCATGAAGTACAAATCATATATGAATCAATTTGTTCTCACTATTTGTACATGTATAAATACAAGTTTTGATAACAACTACATTTAAACTAGTATATACCACATGAAGCACAAAAATACATAAATCATGAACATGTTATATGATGTCAAAAATGAATAAGCATGTAAATAAAAAGTAGGAGTTTAAAGATTGTTACCAACTCCAAAGCTCCAAGCATGGTGGTTGTCCCACCAAAACCTCCTTGATAGCGGTGCATCAAAAATATGTCCATCTAGTCCACGTGTAACCACCACCAAGGCACCAAATCTCTCACGTCATGTGAGAGCCCTCACCTATATCAAATACAAAAGGTGGGGACTTTGGTACCCATATTTTCTTGGGTTCTTTGGGGTTAGTCTTGTAAGGAACCCAAAAATTTTTATTAGCAAAATTTAAATGATGCATCTTATCAAAACAAAACTTTGCTAAATGGCCTTTGCGGCCACAATGTGTACATTTGTACACCTTAGGATGCTTATGTGAATGTTTGTGATCGTGTTGTGCAACATAAGCAAATGCATGATGTGAGTGTGCATGAACATGGGGAACTTGTTTCTTTGAAACAAGGATTCCAATCTAGAATGGTTGAATGCACAAGAGTTCAAAGTTGAACTCAAACAATCCATTTTATTTTTCAAAACATTAATCTCACTAGTGGTGGCATGTAAAGCATGATGAGATAAAGAATCATTTTTCTTATTCCTTTTAGAAACAAATTCTTTTTCTTTTTCAACAAATTTTCTTTTCAAGGAGTTATATTCTTGCAAAACACTTTCTTTTTGTTTTTCCACCAAATCAATTTTATCCTTCAAAATAGTGTTCCTTCACACAAATCATTTAATTTAGACATAAGGGAAACATTTTCATTTTTCAAAACATTATTTTCTTTTTCTAAACATGCAATCTTAGATTTAAATGAATCTTGTTCTATATGCATGCAATCAAATTTCTTTTTAATTTTCTTATTTTCTTGTTCTAAGCATGCAATGTTATTTCTAAAAGAATCATGTTCTTTATGCATGCAAGCAATGTCCTTTTTCAAATTTTTATTTTTCTTTTTAAGCATGTCATATTTTTCAAGCACAAGTTGACAAAAGGTAGTAAGCTCATCATATGACATGTCTTCATCATCAAATTCGGAGTTTACCTCAAGGGGGTTATCCCCTTGGACCATAAAGCATGCGTTGGAGGTGTTGCTTCCAACGTCCGAATCGCTCCCCGCATAATATAGATCCTTTTCGCCGAAGGAGGTGAGGGTATTCCATACTACAAAAGCCGAATCAAAGTTAGAAACTCTAGATAAATAAACATCATCTAGGGTAGACTTTAAAGCATTAAGGGCTTTTGCATTAGCCTCAATATTCTTACCATATAAACAATAATCATTATTAGTGATGGTAAGATAAACATGATAACCTAGGGCTTTGAGGTACAAGGACATCTTCACCTTCCATATATGGATGTTAAGAATGTCAAACATAAGTGGTGACATGAAGTCCATGGTGTGTGTACAAAATATTGTGATTAGCCTAAAAATGAGGATCTTTAACTCTAGGTTGTTAGACCCAAATCAGAGTACCAAGCTCTGATACCAATTGAAGATTCACCTAGAGGGGGGGTGAATAGGTGATGGCTAATCTAATGGTCACTTAATGATGAATGATGCGGAAGCTAAGAACAATTATGACCAAATAAAAACTTTTACTCTAAACACTATGTATAACACAAGAGTGTTGCCGAATTCCCCGTGAAGGGCTCTGGACAAACTCCTCTAGATTCCCCTTGAATGGGTTGAGGTGCCGCGTTAGCTCTCTTGGTTAAATACAAGTGTTAGCAAACAACTCAAGCAAGTATACAATATGAGCACAATATATCAAGCATGTAAATGTAAAGACAATATAAGCTATGCAAGATATAGATAAGGAGATAGAGAGAGAGAGAGAAATGGCAATCGCAAACACAAAGGGTTTGTTTCGAGGTTCGAGCACACTTGCTTTACATCCCCGCCTTCGACACACGAAGGATTTTCACTATGCAAGATCCCAATGGATCTCTCCTCGGTGCCGCAACACCTACAAGCCCTCGGACTCCCTAGTCCCGTACACACGCAAGCACCACAAGCTTGTCGAGGCCGCACCTCAAACACAGAGTTCACACACGAACTCGAAACCACCGAGTCCCCACTAGGACTCGAAACAATGCGAACACAACCGTCCGCCTCCTCAAAGAACAAAGATGAAATTTTGGTGATCTAAACACTTTGATCACCAATAAAAGCTCTCACTACAACACTCCTATAAGATGAATAGCAAAGGATAGCTAAGTGTTTGTGTGAGAAAAACTAGGAAGAGAATGGTGGAGGAAAACTCAAAGAATCTCTTTTAACACTCTTACTAAAAACTCCCCTTTTGATTGGAAGTATTAGCTCTCAATTTTGTGGAGAAAAACTTCTGAAAGGAGTATGAAAAGCTGGCTCTAAAACTTCTCCAAAATCTTGTGTAAAACAAATGACCAAACCCCCAAATTTATAGGCTGGGAAAAACTAGCCGTTGGGGTCTGTCAGACCTGCCGGTCGACCGCCAACTGTCAAAAATCAGACCGTTGGAGCCTCCGGTCGACCGCCCGGTCGACCCAAAAGAACAGAGAGCACTGCTCTCAGTTCCGGTCGACCGACCGAGTCGACCGGCCAACTGCCAGGACAAGGCGTGCACGCTGTGCACATCGGTCGACCCGAGCCACCCGAGCCGGTCGACCGACTTCAGAGTTAGTCGACTATAAAGGAAGTAAGTCGACTATCTGAAGCCTGAAACTGAAAATCTGGGATTAAAACTTGGTCTTTTTGATAGAAATAAAATCCCATAAAATACATAAAAATCTACAAAAATAGTTTAACTAATATACTTTGATATACAAACATGCTTGCACAAAATCAAGGCATGTTATAAAAGATTTGGACTATTTATGTAATATGAAAATATTGGCTCAATTGAAAACTTGTATTTTCCAAAATCTTGTTTTTCCAAAACTCCTTTAAATAAAAACTAGATATTTTGAACTTATTAAAACATAGTGTGTATGAATATGATCCACTATACAAATAAGATGAAATATCTAAGTTTTTGACATTAAGCTCTAAACTTGGTTTTGGATTAAAACATGTATATAAGAAAACACCAAAAACCAAAAAGTATTTTTCCAAAATGAAAGTCTTTTCTAAACTGAAAATTCTTTATGAAAAGACAATAAAATCAAGAGTGTGTGTGTAAATGTATACTTGAGCAATCCACCAACTATTCTATCCTTTATATTTTAACTAAAACAAAAATCTTATACCTAGACACAAGTCTTGATCTTGAAGTCTTCCCTTGAAGTCTTCTCATCTTCTTGACTTGGTCCAAACACGATCTAACGAGCTCGACTCCTCTTGAGTACTTGATGTGATCTTTATGCAGGCTCGTGAATCAACCGGTGCTAGCTCCAAAATATGTCTTTAAATCCTTTGTTGAAGCTCCACACCTACTAAGATCTTGATAACAAATTTGTCACTAATTAAACACAAGATCATTAGTAAACATAACTACATGAGTTGATCATCATCAAAACTAGAGTGATGGGCCTTTGGGCCAACACATCATAAATATGGAGACTATATCGGAACTCATCAGTTTCCCCCATCCCGGTGTAAGTTGTTCAATTATTACAGATTGTCCAGTGATAATGTCTACAGGGTATTCATAATAATCCTACATTCATAGTTATCTAATTAGGGGATCAACAGGAATATAGTATCAAGAGTCCCCCTTTTTAAGGGATTCAAGTATACAGAAGTTCAGGAGCACAGGAGCTCAGGGGTGCTAAATGTCTAGTAATAATATAATAATCATGTCAAGTCCCGAAAAAGTGATAATCATGAATAGGAAATATAATACAGGTGTCAGGTGTAATAGTATCAGTCAGGTATCACAATATCAGGTCGAATGTACTAGTACCAGGTGATAGCATGTCAAGTGAGTGATAGCATGTCAATTATCAAGTGTCATATATCAGGTGTTAGGTATCAGGTGTCAAATGATAACATGTCAAGTATCGGTGTCAGATATCAAGTGTTAGGAATCAAGTGTTAAGTAATAACATGTCAAGTATGAAAAACACCTAGAGGGGGGGTGAATAGGTGTAAGTGCTAATCTAGGAACTAAATGCGCTAAATGCGGAAGCTAATGCAAATATTGCAACACACTTAATACAATCAACAAGTGTAGCCGAATTCCCCGTGAAGGGCTCTGGACTAACTCCTCTTGATTCCCCTTAAATGGGTTGAGGTGCTATGTGAAGCTCTTGTTGATTAAGTACAAGTAAGGCACACACACAATCAAGCCAAGTGTATAAGGATGAATAGCAATATGAAATAATGCAAGGCAACACAAGCAATGAATGATATGACAATATGAATGAATGATGCTTTGCACAAATGTAAAGAGAGAGAGAGTTAGAGAGACAAGTGGATCAAACGCAAAGGCCAAGATATGTTTTGAGGTTCGAGCACCTTGCTCTACATCCCCGCCTACACCACCGTGTAGGATTTCCAATCCACTATCTCCCACCGAGGGAACCTCTACAGAAGAGGATTTGTTACAACTCTAGGAGTACCAAACTCCTCTCTAAAACAACCACCTCACAACCGAGCGGTAGGCCCGTAGCCAATACAACCAACAACCAACACCTCTACCGAAGAGGGTTTACAACCAAACTCCACCTCTCACTAGAGGGAGCAAACCAATCACCCGATCGCCTCTACCTAAGAGGGATACATAAAGAATAAGGGTGTACAACAAGTGGTTTCCTTCAACCACAAACAATCTCTCTTTTCTTTTCTCTTTTTCCACAAAACAAATGATCCTAATAGAATAGGATAGGTGATAGCTTAAGTGTGGAAATAAGGTGTTTTTGGAAACAAGCAATAAAGAAAAACTACTAGGAAAATCTCTTGTAAATGATAGAAAATGAAAATCAATACAATCTCCCAAAACCCTAGTTTTCTTTGATTTTCCAAAAACCCAAAACAATAAAGATGAGAAGTTTAAAAGCCCAAAAATCTTTTAAAAACTTGTTTTAAAACTCTGAAAAACTGGGATTTTTTCTCTTGTAAAAACCTTGGCCAAAAACCCAAAGAGATGGGGTTTATATAGGCCAAACCAGAAACTAGCCGTTAGGCTGATGTGGCAGCCTGACAGGCTGACGGTCGACCGGGCCCGGTCGACCGCCAACGGTCAGAAATGTGACCGTTGGGCAACCACGGTCGACCGGCAAGGTCGACCCAAACAAACAGAGAGCACTGCTCTCAGACCGGTCGACCGTCCGGGTCGACCGTCCCAAAGCTGCCAAACGTGCACAGATTTGTGCACGTCGGTCGACCGGCCCGGTCGACTGACTTCAGCCTAGTCGACTTGGTCAGTTGACTTAGTCGACTGGTTGAAGCCTGGAACAGAAATTTGGGTCAGTTTAAAAATATTTTGAAAAATCTTTTAAGTCTTCTAAAAATCCACAAAACTTGTTTTAACATTTTATATTAAAACACAAACTTGTGATAAAAATTTCAAGACATATATCAATCATATCAATTCATTTTAGAGTCTTGCAAATTTTATCAAAACCAACACTTGTATTTTTATCAAACTTGATTTTTCCAAAACATGAATAGGATAGTCAAATAAGTTCGTCTAGCAAGTTTAAAGCATGTATGTATATCTAGAACATATCTAATATACATAGAAATAAAGTAAACTTGTTTTGATCTACTATTCATGAAAACCAAATCCAAAACATAAATCTTTTGTGTGTTGTGCTCTTGAGCATATCAACTATACTAAGCTTTACAAATGGATCTAAAACACACTATCTAAACTATGGATACCTAAGTCTTCTTGATGATCTTCATCTTCAAGTTGACTTGCTCCAAAACTCCATCCATGGGCTAGGCAATGTGTGATCATGAAGCTTTGGCCCTGGAATCACTATGAAAAGCTTCTAAACACCTTTGTTGAAGCTAATCACCAACTAATATCTTGCTAATGATCTGAAACTTAAAATCACAAGAATATTAGTAAACATAACTACATGAGTTAATCATCATCAAAACTAGGGTGGAAGGCCTTTGGGCCAACAAAGTACCGGTATCAGATATCAAGTTTCAGGGATGAGGTGTCAAGTGTAAACATATCAGTGTCAGATAATTAACATGTCAGTGAGGGTCACAACATCATGTATCAGATAATCATCCGGTTATGTAACATGGTATAAGAGAACAGTATAGATAAATATTTTAAACTCTTAACAACTATATCTATAACAACAATGAATTAATCTATTAATTAGTTATGCGAAGCTGAGCGAAGCGGGGGCGTATCTAGGCAAATCTATGCAAATATAATACCAGTTCAACAAATTATAATAATGACCGACAGATATTCATAAAACATGTTAATTTTAGAAAATCACCCGCATATCATATATCAACTCGCATAATGAGACATCATATATTAAAAGCTAGAGTAACAATTGTTAGGCATGTAACGGTGGTAACAAAATATCCACATAATATATCATGCAATAAATGCTAGAGTAGTAGTTACCAAACATGGATTGATGATATCAAGGCACTCGCCTAAATTATTATCAAGCCCTAGAATAGAAGGCATGAAGCAACATAAAGAAAGTACTCGCCAAAACACAAGAGTTACTCGACGACATAAAGTGAAGTACTCGCCTAAAACACACGACTCCGTGCAATATCAGGGAAATTCATGAACACCACATGCACGCTAACAAATCGTATAAATATATATAATATTATAATTATATATAATATATATATATATATATATATATATATATATATATATATATTAGAGAGAATAAAAGAGGAGAAGAGAGAGGATTAGTTAAAGAAAGAAGGAGGCTGAGAGAGAGAGAGAGAGAGAGAGAGAGAGAGAGAGTTGTAGGGGGAGAGAGAGGGTTATGTTTGGAAAGTAGGGAGGTAAATATGGGGTAGATGAAAGGGTAAATAAGGGAAAAAGAAGGAGGGATAAAAGTGAAAAGAAGGAAAAAAAGGAAAGGTATAAAAGAAAGAAAGAAAGAAAGAAAGAAAGAAGGAGAGGGGAGAGGGTGACCGGCGGCCGGCCACCGCCGGCACCTGGGGGGGCGGCGGCGTGATTAGTCTCTAATTTTGCATAATTTTCATCACATTCTCATATTTATTTCATGTAAAACTCTACTAATAAAACCTTGCTTGTTTGATCCTAGGTCCATGGTGGGCAAAATGAAGAAGAAGACCCAAATCACCATTTAAATGGTGATTAAAAGGCCTAAAAGATAGCCCTTGACCTAAGAGACTGATTCTGGCAAAATCAGAGACTGCAAAACCAAATCCGGGCGCCGAATACGACAGGGGACAGAAGAGACTGCGCGCCGCCCGAAGAGCCGCGCGCGCGGCCATTAAATGGCCGCGGAAACGCGGCTTTTGCCGCGTTTCCGCGGCCATGTGGCCGCGGCGCGCGCGCCGTCTTGGGTCACCTCCTTGTCCCCTGGACCCCTCTTCCCTGATGGCTATAAAAACCCCCTGGGGGTTTCAGTTGGAGCAGATTGGAGTTTAGGAAAATTTGTATTCTAGTTGTAGTTGTTGTTGTGTTCTTCTTCTAATTTTAGGTCTTAGACATTAGAGAGAAAGAGAGAGAGTGTGTAAAAAGTTGTATTTGGAGGGTGACAACCTAATACAAGTAAATTACTTCTCTTCCTTCTTTCAATTTCCTTGTCTTGCATTTACTTTTACTTCTTTGTTGTAGTGTAACCTCTCTCGTCTTTACTTCTTTCCTTTACTTTGTTGTAGTGTAACTCCCCCTTTCCCTTTACCCCTTTTCTTTGTTGATTCTTTTCTTGTTATGGCTAACTAACTTTTTCATTAGCATGGCTAACTAACTACTAACCCACTAATTTCTAACACTTGTTTGATAACCCATATGAATCAATAGTGCCAAACAAGCCTTGTGCAAATGAGAGCTATGGCATCTTACGATGAGGGTTCTAACTCTAATTTATCTACAAGTATCTACTTTCTTATACTTCATACTTACCGAGTTTTGATGATCTATGAGTTGTGTATTTTACTTGTTAGACTCTTTTCCTTTTAACTTTGCCGATACCAATAGTGCACTCGAGTCTTCCCTTATTCTCGCCTTCTATCGGATCTTGATATGGGAATGTCCGAGTTTTTGCCGTGTAAGGCTAAGTTATAGGATGAACTCTCACTCGATTTCCACGTGATTAGTTCCAATGCACAAGTGTCGTGTTTGCCTATGATCCATCGTGAGGCTATCTCCAAAAAGTTGGAAATTAGTGGGAGCACTTAGTAGAAAGTTAGCCATGCATCTTTACAACTAAGAAAAAGATCACTTTTACAAACCACCAAATATTTTCCAACAATTTCTAAAAATACTTGTTTTTACTTTTCAAATTCTTTATTTGG
Source organism: Agave tequilana (assembly GCA_038442645.1). Lineage (NCBI taxonomy): Eukaryota > Viridiplantae > Streptophyta > Magnoliopsida > Asparagales > Asparagaceae > Agave > Agave tequilana. The sequence goes on from JAVJIF010024650.1 coordinate 60,446, forward strand.
AAACAAGAACTTTCTTTCTTCTTGAACTTCGAAAGCCGCATCAAGCTTCTATCGCTCTCCCTCCTTGTGGATACGACCCGTATAGCCACTTCGCTACTACGGAAAGAATCGCAAAAGCAGTAACATCACCCACACTTCCTTCTCTCATTTTAGTACTTGCTTTTACGCGATCAAATTTTGGCGCCGTTGCCGGGGAGGGAACGGCTTTATTGTTCACTACTAAAGATTGTTCTTTTCTTTTTGTGTAGGAGAAGTACCAAGGAGCTCACTTTCAAGGGAAGCAAAAGAGGTGGCCAAGGACATTGCGCGAGGATTTATTTGCCCTCGGAAATTCGTGTAAAAGCGAGTTTTTCCGATTGAAGTACTAACGCACTCGTTTGCAGGGTTGCCGAACGCCGCTAAAAAAAAAAAATGAAAAGAAAAAAAATGAAAAGAAACTTCATACTCTTTATAAAATACCAAAAGACTGTAGGAATTACGGGAACCTTAGTAATAAATCTTTATTTTTGCCTAAGTAACAAGAAAGAATGGTTTGACTAAAAAGATAGGAGGGATAAGGAAAATAATTCATACCTTTTATCTAACCTTAGTAGAATATGCATAATTCGCACACACATGCTTGGGATTTAGAGACACAACTTTTGAAAAAAAAAAAAAAAAAAATAAAAAAATTGCTGGATAATTGTGCCTCAAGAAGCATGATTATTCACGCCAAAAAAAAAAAAAAATTCTAACAACTAATTTCTTTTCTTTACTTATTGGATTTTGTGGGTGCAATCCGCTGAAAACCCTCAGGAGACAACACTCCTTCTCTAGGGGAAACCTAGAGGTTTAAAGGCTTGTTGCACATGCTCAGTGCAATCGCGTTACCTGCGAAAGTGGTATAATAATTTTCTTGTTTTTTTTTGTTTTGCTCGGGACGAGCAAAAAGATAAGTGTGGGGTGTGATTAGTCTCTAATTTTGCATAATTTTCATCACATTCTCATATTTATTTCATGTAAAACTCTACTAATAAAACCTTGCTTGCTTGATCCTAGGTCCATGGTGGGCAAAATGAAGAAGAAGACCCAATCACCATTTAAATGGTGATTAAAAGGCCTAAAAGATAGCCCTTGACCTAAGAGACTGATTCTGGCAAAATCAGAGACTGCAAAACCAAATCCGGGCGCCGAATACGACAGGGGACAGAAGAGACTGCGCGCCGCCCGAAGAGCCGCGCGCGCGGCCATTAAATGGCCGCGGCGCGCGCGCCGTCTTGGGTCACCTCCTTGTCCCCTGGACCCCTCTTCCCTGATGGCTATAAAAACCCCCTGGGGGGTTTCAGTTGGAGCAGATTGGAGTTTAGGAAAATTTGTATTCTAGTTGTAGTTGTTGTTGTGTTCTTCTTCTAATTTTAGGTCTTAGACATTAGAGAGAAAGAGAGAGAGTGTGTAAAAAGTTGTATTTGGAGGGTGACAACCTAATACAAGTAAATTACTTCTCTTCCTTCTTTCAATTTCCTTGTCTTGCATTTACTTTTACTTCTTTGTTGTAGTGTAACCTCTCTCGTCTTTACTTCTTTTCCTTTACTTTGTTGTAGTGTAACTCCCCCTTTCCCTTTACCCCTTTTCTTTGTTGATTCTTTTCTTGTTATGGCTAACTAACTTTTTCATTAGCATGGCTAACTAACTACTAACCCACTAATTTCTAACACTTGTTTGATAACCCGTATGAATCAATAGTGCCAAACAAGCCTTGTGCAAATGAGAGCTATGGCATCTTACGATGAGGGTTCTAACTCTAATTTATCTACAAGTATCTACTTTCTTATACTTCATACTTACCGAGTTTTGATGATCTATGAGTTGTGTATTTTACTTGTTAGACTCTTTTCCTTTTAACTTTGCCGATACCAATAGTGCACTCGAGTCTTCCCTTATTCTCGCCTTCTATCGGATCTTGATATGGGAATGTCCGAGTTTTTGCCGTGTAAGGCTAAGTTATAGGATGAACTCTCACTCGATTTTCACGTGATTAGTTCCAATGCACAAGTGTCGTGTTTGCCTATGATCCATCGTGAGGCTATCTCCAAAAAGTTGGAAATTAGTGGGAGCACTTAGTAGAAAGTTAGCCATGCATCTTTACAACTAAGAAAAAGATCACTTTTACAAACCACCAAATATTTTCCAACAATTTCTAAAATACTTGTTTTCACTTTTCAAATTCTTTATTTGGAAACAAGAACTTTCTTTCTTCTTGAACTTCGAAAGCCGCATCAAGCTTCTATCGCTCTCCCTCCTTGTGGATACGACCCGTATAGCCACTTCGCTACTACGGAAAGAATCGCAAAAGCTGTAACATCAACCACACTTCCTTCTCTCATTTTAGTACTTGCTTTTTACGCGATCACGGCGCTGCCGGACATGGGGGGCAGCACGACCTAAGCTCAGGGGAGGAAGGGTTTTGGAGTTTTTGTTGAAGGTAGTTGTTATTGTTGTTGTTTGTTATTGTTGATGGTTTGGTGGTGGTGGTGATTGATGGTGGTTGTGGTGGTTGATGGTAGTATTAGGGAGTTGGAGGAGGAGGAGATGATGGTTGGGTGATGGGAGTGAAGAAATTAAGGAGTTTGAAGGTGGATTTTGAAATCACCTAGAGGGGGGTGAATAGGTGATAATGCTAATCAATGCACAAATTAAAATGATGTGATGCAATGATCACCCAAAACAAGACTAGAAGCCGAATACCCCGTGAAGGGCTCTGAACTACTTCCTCGTGATTCCTCTAGATTAGAGTTTGAGGTGTGTATTACAATCTTGTTGTATGAGTATTGATCGACAATATAGCAATGAATATGAAACAAGTAAATAATGCAATGAATATAAAGCAAGTAGATGAAGCAAGTAAACCAATCGCAAACACTGAGATTTATTTCGAGGTTCGAGCACCAGCTCTACGTCCCCGCCTTCACCCAGAAGGATTTTCCAACCACTATAATTTTCACAAAGAGTTACAACCACACCGGAGTACCCAACTCCTCAATCACACTCCTCTAGTCCAGAAGTAGTGGAGCCACAAATATAAGAATTTCTTGGTGATCAAAAGACCACAAACCCTCTTTTGAAAAATCTTTTTTCCTTACAAAAACCCTATAGAACAATGTGTAGGATTGAAGCTCAAGTATTGTAAGTGAAAAAGAAATAAATTTGAAGAGAGTTTTGAATCAAAGACTTCAATAAAGAGAGAGATTTTTCAGCACAAAACAGAGAACAAAATTTCTTTTAAAAGCTTTAAACTTGAATATTTTTGCAAATGCTTGTTGTTGGAACCTCAACCCTAATCAACCCTATTTATAGGATAGAGTTAGGGATTAAAGAGTAAACTAATACAATAGGTAATTAGGAATATTTGACCCAAAAATCAGCCCCTAAACTCGTTTAGAGAGAAAACCACGTTTAAAAACGTGTTAAAAAATATAGCCGTTAAGGCTGAAATCCAGCCTCGGTCGACCGGCCGGTCGACCCGGGTTTTCAAAAAATTTGGCCGTTGCAGGCCCACGGTCGACCGCCCGATCGACCGAAACAAATAGAGAGTAGATGACTTTCAGTCGGCAGAAGTCGGTCGACCGAAATAGGGTCCGGTCGACCGCCCGGTCGACCCGAGACATGCACTCATGCACGCACCCAAACGGTCAGATTTCCGGTCGACCGGTCGATCGACCGATCTGACCTGAAACAAAGCCGATCAACCGCCGGTCGATCGCAGCAGGCCAAAAACTGATTTTTGGAAAAGATTTTGAAGAGATCTTGATAGTTTTCAAAATAGTTTTGATCAAGACTAGGTATAATATACAAAATGGAGTTTGTAAATAATAAATATTTTAAAATATTTTGTGTGTATATATTATATATATATATATATATATATATATATATATATATATATATATATATATATATATATATATATATATATATATATATATATATATATATATATATATTATGAGAAACTTTTAGAAAAGACATGTGCACAAAACTTGTGTGTAGGAATTTGAGCTTCAAACTATTCACTATTCTTTAACAAACTATAAAACAAAAAAAAATAATGAAGTCTCTGAGCCATAATGAAGTCTTTGAGCCATGCTAGAGCCTTCTCTTCTATGAACACTTGCTCTAACGCCATTTTCCCTATTAGCACCATAAATCTTGGAAACCTTACAATAGCTAAGTAATGGCCATCATGATGGTACAAACCTGAAACTCATCTTAAACAACTTATTAGTACCATATAACTCCTATGTGTTTTGTTATCATCAAAACTTTAAACAAATGGAGAGTGTAACCTTTTGGGCCAACAATCTCCCCCTTTTTGATGATGACAAAACATATAGGCTATATAACAAGATATAAAGAGAGGTAATACTCTCCCTCAAATAATACATTATTTAAACATTTATTTAAACTAGTATAAAACAATCATGAGATAACACAAAACATCAAGATAACACAAAGATAACACAAAACATCAAGATAACACAAAACATCAATAAAACACTTAATCAAAACACATATTTCTCCCCCTTTTTGTCATACATTAAAAGGGATAAATTAGCAAGAAAAACTTTCTTATTCAATAACACAAACATTAAGTTCACTACATATAAAAGAAAATCTATTATAGTTAAGAGGTTTAGTGAAAATATCAGCAAGTTACAAATCAGAAGAAACAGAATCAATCTCAATATTACCTTTCTCAAAATGATCTCTAAGAAAGTGATATCTAATCTGAATGTGTTTGGTCTTACTATGTTGATTTGCATTCTTAGTCATATGAATAGTACTAGTATTATCACAAAATATTTTTATATGGTCATAATGCAAATCATAGTCAAGGAGAGTATGTTTCAACCAAAGGACTTGTGCACAACAAGCCCCCGCCGCAACATACTCCGCCTCGGCGGTTGAGAGAGCTACCGAATTTTGTTTCTAAGAGGACCATGAAACAAGACAATTTCTTAGAAATTGACATGTTCCACTATTACTCCTTCTATCCACTCTACAACCCGCATAGTCAGCATCCGAAAACTCGTCATTGAAAAATCTCCGGTTTTTGGATACCAATGATCCATTCCAATAGTGCCCTTAATATAACGAATGATGCGTTTTACCGCAATTAAATGAGATTCTTTAGGACACGATTAGAATCTAGCACAAAGACACACACTAAATATGATATCCAGCCTACTAGCCGTTAAATACAACAAGCTACCAATCATGCTTCTATATAACTTAATATCAACACACTCACCTTGGTCATCCTTATCAAGCTTGGTGGTAGTTGCCATGGGAGTGTTGCAAATTTTTGAATCTTCAAGTCTAAATTTCTTTATGCGTTCCTTTAAGTACTTGGCTTGACATATGAAAATCCCATCACGCATTTGCTTGATTTGAAGTCCAAGAAAATAATTCAATTCACCCATTAATGACATCTCAAATTCACGTTGCATGCATTGTTCAAACTCCTTGCAAAGAAACTCATTAGTAGAACCAAAAATTATATCATCAACATATATTTGCACTATAAGAATGTCACTATCAACATGCTTAGTAAATAATATTTTATCTACTTTGCCTTTAATAATATCATTTGAAAGGAGAAAACTAGAAAGCTTTTTATACCAAGCTCTTGGAGCTTGTTTTAAACCATACAAAGCTTTATCAAGTTTAAAAATAAAATTTGGATGAACATGATCTACAAAACCGGCAGGTTGTTCAACATAAACTTCTTCATTAATAAAACCATTTAAAAATGTACTTTTTACATCCATTTGAAAAAGTTTAAAATTTTTGAACGATGCAAAAGCTAGTGTAATCCGTATGGCTTCAAACCGTGCTACGGGTGCAAAGGTCTCCTCAAAGTCGATTCCTTCAACTTGAGTGTAACCTTGGGCCACTAACCTAGCCTTATTCTTAATAACATTTCCTAACTCATCCATCTTGCTCCTAAAAATCCACTTAGTACCAATTATTGGTCTATCGTGGGGTCTAGGAATAAGGTGCCAAACTTGGTTGCGCTCAAATTGATTGAGCTCTTCTTGCATGGCTAACAACCAATATGAGTCACCCTCGGCTTCGAGGATGTTTTTGGGTTCAAAATGAGAAATGAATGCAAAATTACCACACAATTCATGAAGTTTGGAGCGAGTTGTTACCCCTTTAGATACATCACCTATGATGAGATCCTTGGGAAGATTTGTAGCGTATCTCCAATCTTTAGGAAGTGGTTGAGAGAGTTCCACTTCATCCTTTTGAACTTCACCAATGGGTTCTTACTTTTCTTCTTGAATGGGTGAGTCCTTCAAGGATATTTTCTCCATGTCCTCACCTAAAGAGTCAATCTCTACAACATTCTCAACAATAGCATTAGATTCTTCAAATTTAACATGCATGGATTCTTCAATAGTATGAGAAGATTTATTGAATATTCTATAAGCTTTGCTAGTATTAGAATATCCAACAAATATTGCTTCATAGGCCTTAGCATCAAATTTACCTAAATTATCTTTAGTGTTCAAAATAAAACACTTGCATCCAAAAACTTTAAAGTATGAAACATTTGGTTTTCTTAAGTGATAAATTTCAAAAGAGGTTTTGAAAGTAATTTTACACAAATAAATACGGTTAGATATGTAGTATGCGGTGTTTACGGCCTCGGCCCATAAATATTGAGGAAGCCCATATTTACTTATTATAGTCCTAGCCATTTCTTAAAGAGTTCTATTCTTCCTTTCAACTACTCTATTTTGTTATGGAGTTCTAGGACATGACATTTCATGCTTAATTCCCTTTCATCACAATAAGTCATGAAGAGTTGGTTAACAACTCACCACCTCTATCACTTCTTATTTTTAAAATTGAAAAATCTTTTTCTTTTTCAACCCTTTTTCGAAAAATCTTAAAATGCGAAAACGTTTGATCTTTGTGTTCCAAAAGAAAACCCAAGTGAATCGTGAAAAATCATCAACTAAAATAAAAACATATCTACTTTCATTTAAGCTTTTAGTTTTAGTTGGTCCAAAAAGATTCATGTGAATCAATTCTAATGGCCTAGTTGACATGATATCCTTAATTAGTTTGAAAGAAGACTTGGTTTTTTTCTCAAGTTGGCACGCACCACAAATGCGGTCATTTTCAAACTTCAAGTAAGGAATACCCTCCACCAATTTCTTAGAATTAATTCTAGTAAGATGACCAAAAGATGCATGTCCTAATCTTCTATGTCAAAACCGTGAAATCTCATCAAAAGTATTCAAGCATTTAGTAGAACAATCCAAATTAAGCATGTCAATAATATAGACATTATTATCACGAAATCCGGTGAGAATACAATCATTAGTTTTACAATCAAAAATTTTGCAAGAAGAATCATCAAATATAACTTTAAGACCACGATCACAATGTTGACTTATACTAAGCAAGTTATGTTTAAGTCGATCAACAAGAATAACATTTTCTATTAAAGGAGATGCACCAATTTGAATGTTATATATACCGATGATGGTGCCCTTGGAGTCATCTCCGAAGCTGCGGTGCCACCTTCAACGTACCTTGATAGGGTTGTGAAGTTGTTGATATCCCATGTCATATGTCTTGAACAACCACTATCAAGGTATCACCACTCCTTACGTCTTGGAGCCTTGGTGAGTAACTACATCAAATAATTTAGGACTTGATTTTGGTACTCATATTTTCTTGGGTCCTAAAGAGTTAGTGTCACGAACCCACACAAGATTATTTGTCCTATTTATTTGATCATAGCAAAATTTAGCTAAATGGCCATTCCGACCACAATAATTGTATCTATAAATTCTCCCATATTTAAATGCATAATGATTGTATGGCTTACGAACATGTGAATTGTGAGCATGAGTAGTTTTAACATGAGTGTCATGTGAAGTATTGGCATGATGAGCATGAGAATTTTTAGCATGAGTAGTTTTATCATTTTTAGCATGTGGAGTGTGCAAATGCTTCTTTGAAAACATTTCCTCTAATTTACTAGTATTAAAAGTGTAGGATCTATAATCAAAGCAACACAACACTAGAGGGGGGGGGTGAATAGTGTTTATAAAAATTTAAATCAAACTACTTGCAGGAAATAAAAATTAACAAGATAAAACTCAGAAAATTCAAACGCAAAGATAAGAGAGTTATCCTGGTTCGGTCCTTGTGACCTACATCCAGTCCCCAAGCAAACCGCTTGAGATTTTCCTTTCCTGATTTATGTACACCCACAACCAATACCTTGTACACCACTTGACAAAAAGCCCTTTGCCAAATGTGCACAACTCCTCTTTACAACCAAGAGAACAAACACCTTGTACAACTTTCTTCTACACCAAGAAGACGCCCTTGTACAATAATCTTCTTTGAATGATTACAATGATCCTATAAGCCTTGAATTTGAATGTGCTTGTGGACAAGGTTTCTTATCGGAGGAATTTCAGAAATCTTCACAATAGAGTTTGGAACTTGGTGAAGAAACTGAAAGTGGAACAGGGTTTCAGAAAACAGAATTTTTGGAGAGAGTTTTAGGCTGAAAACTTTAGATTTGAATTGGTGCCTTGACCCTAGGACAATACCCCTATTTATAGGTGAAATCCATAGTAAGTTGGGTAGTTATCAGGCCAATTTTGAATTTTTAAACGTTAATAAACACACCAGAATTCACCAACTGCACAGCAGTTGTCAACTGCCATTAGTAGACTTGGATAGGAGATTAGTCGACTAGAAGAACAAAAATTCCAAAGGTTAGTCGACTACTATAAGAGGTAAGTCGACTATCTAATGACTGATACAAATACTAAGTTTCTGAAAAACTGAATGTAGTCGACTATATAGGCACTGTTAGTCGACTAGATAAGGTGTTAGTCGACTATATACGTTTGGGAAGTCGACTAACTTTCATGTCAGACAGAAGCAGAGAGTAAGGAAATTTTTGTATAGGTTATTAGTCGACTTGGAAATACTATAGTCGACTAGGGTATCTGTTAGTCGACTATACATAGAGGTCAAGTCGACTAACTTTCATGACAGAGAACAAACAGAGACTTGGGTCATTTGTTTTAGAAAGATCTAGTCGACTAGGGATTTTTGGCAAGTCGACTATAGAAGGGGTAGTCGACTACACTAGGAGGTCAAGTCGACTTGTAAAGGTATTTGTGTGTGTTCAAGGCTTTTCATAAATTTCTAAAATGACACAAAAATACCAAAATGTGCAACAGAGGTAGAATAACACTAAGTGCTTGTCCATCATCAAAATCTCTATCAACTTGGTAGGCATCAACATTCTCCCCCTTTTTGATGATGACAACCTGTGTTTATGATAACTCCCCTTGCAGCAGAACTCCCCCTACAGTAAATAGGTTATAACAAATTATAACAAATGATACTTGTTTGCCCCTGCAGAAAGTGTTAAGTTTCCCCTGCATTGCCATATGTCAATATTCATAACATATATATATTTGCCATAACACACATAATGTCAATTTCTTGTGTAACACAGAATTTTTCAGATATGAAACAGAACACAAACACAAATGTTCTCCCCCTTTGTCATTAACAAAAAGCAGAAAACATTCAAAAAGTCTTAAAACAGAAAATTACATAAAGATGCAAAGTGCAAAAAAACAAAAACACGTAGAAACGCCAACGCCATAATCTTCACATGTTGGATCCGGGAGGAGGAGGTGGTGGAAAATAAGTCTTGAGGATATTCAGAATCTCTATTTGAGTGGATGCAAATGAGTCCATCTGAAGTTGCATATGCTCAAACCGAGTCATCAATAAAGACTGATTTTCAAGCACTTGAGTCTGAGAGTCTTGAAGAACTTGTTGTTGGGCATGAAGAGAGGCAATCTCAACAGATAGTGAATTATAGAAGGCATCAGTATAAGAAGGAGGTGGTTGGTTTGGAGGTGGTTCAGTGAAAGGAGGTTGGGTAGAGGAAGAAGGAGGTTGAGTGGAACTTTGTGGAGGTGAAAAGGGTGGTTGTGAAGGAGGATGAGGAATATCAGTAAGTTTCATACGGTGAAGAATGGCACGATCAAACGGTTCGAATACCTTGACGGCACTAGTTTCGGAATCAAGATCAATGTGAAATTTCTGAAATACGTGTGTCAAAAAAGCTCCATAAGGAAGAAAGGAAGTATGAGACTTAACCATAGTATCAAAGACAATTTTTGCCCAATTGACATCGAGGCCAGCCATAATTGCATAGACACAAGTGGCTAACTCTCGTGAATAGAAGTTATAGCTCCCGGTTTTAGGGCAAATATTGTATGCAAGGATACGACCTATAAGACGGGGAATTGGTTTCAATTTGTTGTTCGTCATAGGTAATCCTTGTCCAGGAAGAAAGTACTAGATAAAACCTCTTCATCATCCATATCAATATCATTTATCAAGAGACCGTTATAAGGAATGGAAAGGATACGGCCTATGGATTTAGGAGATAATTTAATGTTAATACCTTTAACCAATGAATAAATATGGACGTCATCCTCATTATCTTCAAAGGTTAAATTAGTATAAAACAAGTGTAGCAAGAACGGATAATATCCTTGCCTAGAATCCATAGAAAACATGTGAATAAGACCACAATTTTGTAAATATGAGACAATGTCATAATCATAGAAGTCTTCATATTTAACAAATCTACCGGGTAGAATTTCTAAGGAAGAAAGTCTAAGGAAATCCTCTTCTAGGGCAGGATTTTTCAAAAAAGCCCTAAATCAACTTGAGAGGAGGAAGAAGATGGTGTGAACTTGTTTTCTTTGACCTAGACATGCTTAGAACTTAATGTAATGGAAGATACAGCAAGAATAGGAAGGAAATTGCAAAGATTGGAAGGGGTTTTACCAAGAAATCAAAGGAGGAAGGAGTTTGGGTTCACAGCTTCTGGAAGTCCTGTAGTCGACTTGGGCGATCGGCTGGGAAGAAAGAAATTGGAGAAGTCTAGGGTTTTGATAAGTGAACGGTTAGAATTAATGGTTGGGATCAAACCTAGAAGGAGATCAATGGTGAGGATTAAATTAGAGTGATATTGGATCCACAACTTAAGTATACGGGTCAGGTTTCAAAAAATAAAAACCGAAAACAGAACACAGACTTTCACAGAATTAGTCGACTTGAGGTTTGGTACTAGTCGACTAATACAAGTACTAGTCGACTAGTAAATAAATATAGTCGACTAACCTTTAAAAAATCAAAAATCCATGTCTCTGTTGATGCAAATTAGTCGACTGGGTCACTGTTAAGTCGACTAGGTTCTGTATAAGTCGACTAATAAGTATTAGTAAGTCGACTAATTATGTAAAAAATGCCTTTAAAAAATGCTGAAAAAATATTTAAAAATCAAAAAAATTGCAAATACCCAAATCTCTTCGAAATTTCATAAAAGTATCTTCTTTAAGAGGCTTTGTGAAAATATCTGCAATTTGATTATCAGTTGATATAAAATTTAAAGAAATATCACCTTTTAAAGCATGATCACGTAGAAAATGATGTCTAATATCAATATGCTTAGTACGTGAATGATGAACTGGATTTTAGATAAATTAATAGCACTGGTATTATCACACATAATAGGTGAGTTTGTGATAGACATGCCATAATCAAGTAAGATTTATTTCATCCATATAATTTGAGCACATGCAACACTAGCAGCGATATATTCTGCCTCGATTGTTGATAATGATACAGAATTTTGCTTTTTACTGAACCATGATATTAGCGAATGTCCCAAAAAGTGACAAGTACCACTAGTACTCTTCCGTTCAGATTTACATCCAGCAAAATCAGCATCACTATATGATAGCAAATCAAATGTGCTTGATTTTGGATAAAATAAACCATAATTGATTGTGTTATTTAAATATCGAAAAATCCTTTTCACCGCTTTAAGATGTGATTCCTTAGGATTTGACAGATATCTAGCACATAAGCATACACTGAACAAAATATCAGGTCTACTTGAAGTAATATATAGTAAAGAACCAATCATACCTCTATAGAGTTTCTGATCAACATTCTTACCATTTTCATCTTTGTCTAAAAATGTCGTCGTACTCATGGGAGTATTCTTTGTTGGCCCAAGGTTACAATCAACCCATGTTTAGTGTATTTTGATGATTACAAAACATATTAGTTATTGGTACTAATATAAATTGTTGTTTAAGTGTGTTTCAGGTTTATATATTAAAGAGATGAATTCTTCCCTAAAGGAAGGTGTATTGGACTCAAGACAAGTCAAATTGGGCTCAAATTGCAATATTGAAGATCAAGAGAAGATAGCTCAAGTTGAAGTCTTGAAGACCATTGTAGTTTGTAAGTTTAGTTTTGTAAAGATAGAATATGTGAAATTTGGCTCTAGGATTTGCACACACATTTGTTTTATATGTTTCTATGTTTTCAAAATATTTATTTCTAGGTTTATGCCTTAGTTTATACATACATGTACCCAAAGCTTTACATCTTCAAAAACTTGTTTAAATACATGTATATAAACTATTTTCAGCATAAAACTTAGCTTCAGATTTTTAAAGATTTTATACAAAATTTCTATATCTAAAATCTGCCCAGAAAAACAGTTTTCCAGGCAGACCGGTCGACCGGCCCAGTCGACCGGCTGCTGTGTCCAGACATGCACAGGCTGTGCATGTCTGTCGGTCGACCGACCTACATATCGGTCGACCGGTAAAAAGATGTTTGCTCTCTGTATCTTTCCGGTCGACTGGGTCGGTCGACCGGTAGAAGGAAACTGTGTTTCCTTTCTTGAGATCGGTCGACTGGCAGTCGACCGGAGCCATAACGGCTCTTTTGCCAGCAGGGTCCCGGTCGACCGGCAGTCGACCGGTAGGCCTGCAACACCTCCAACGGCTCTTTCCTCTTTGGGCTGTTCTGAAAAACTGTTTTTTTTCTGTTTTAACAGACTTTTTAGAGGGTGTGGGGTGCTTTTGCAGGTGATATTAGCTGGAAAATCAGAGTTTTTAACCTATTCTCTCCCTATAAATAGTGGGAATAGGCCTTAGTTATGGACCAAGAAAAATACAAGTTTTCATTGTTTTTCAAGAGAAAGAGAAAAATAGTTTAAAGCTTTCATTTCCATTCTTTCAAATTGATTTTTCAGTTGTTGTTTGATCTCTAATATCACTCTACAACTGAAGCTTTTCTCACCACACTTCATAGAGCCAAAAATTTCATATTCTTTCTATAGGTGAAGTTGTAATAGAGTGAGAGTGTTTGTAAAAGAGTGTTGTGGTCTAGTTAAAGATCACTATTTGTAATTCTTGTTCTTGTGGAGACAAGCTCCTCGGTGGAGTTTCTTTGTAAGGTGAAGCTACGGGCTTGAGGTCTTTGGAGGCCTAACTTGTACGGGATCCTAAGGGGATAGTGGAAACCCTTCACAGAGGTGAAGGCGGGGACTAGAGCTACGGGCTCGAACCTCGAAACAAATCACTTTGTTTGCGATTGCTTTTGTGTCATCTTGTCTAATTCTCTCTTGCTTTACTTACTTTCAATTTATTGCTTGAGAACTAACATTTTATTTGTGCAATCCTTACTTGTTTACTTTTCTTGCTATATTACTTGTGTACATTTCATCATCGCATTTCATACTTGGAATTGTTCGATCACACCTCAATACAACACGGTTGCATTGCGCACCTCTAACCCATTTAAGGGGAATTGGGAGGAAGGAGTTCAGAACCTCGCAAGGGGTATTCGGCTCTTAGTCGTGTTTTGAGAGATCGTTGCATCACTCACTTAAGTAAAATTTAAAAAGAGCATTAGATTAGCAATTACACCTATTCACCCCCCCTCTAGGTGTATTTCAATTGGTATCAGAGCTTGGACTCTAGGATTTGGCTTAACAACCTTAGAGAGATCCTCATATTGCTAATCATTTCATTCATTTCCACATAGTAAACATGGCCGATGGTATTAAGACACCCCCTAAGTTTGATGGACTTAACTTTCCCATATGGAAGGTTAAGATGACTGTTTTCTTGCAATCTCTAGGTAGCCGAGTTGCAAAGGCCGTGACTAAACAATTTAGTGTACCCCCCGTGATGAATCTACTTGGTCCGAAATTGAGACCAAGGAGTTTGATGCCAATGCTAGGGCTCATTATGCACTCCTACAAGCCCTCAATGATGATGACATAGCTAGAGTCATCCATTGCAAATCCGCCTATGAGATTTGGACCCATTTGCTAGTAACACATGAGGGGACATCACAGTGAAGAGGGCCAAGATAGACCTTCTTCGTCCCAATATGAAAATTTTTGCATGCAAGAGAATGAAACCATAGATGATATGGTTACTAAGTTTACAAAGATTACTAATGGTCTTGCTTCTCTAGGTGAAGAAATCAACAATGATCAAAGGGTGAGAAAGATCATCCGGGCTCTTCCACCATCATGGGAAGTGAAAGCTACAACATTGAAGGAACTCAATGATAAAGATGAGATTGAGCTCATCGGACTCATTGGGAATTTAAAAACCCATGAGATGGAGAGGAAGGCAAGGGAGGACATGGCACCCTCCAAAAAGAAGACCATTGCCTTCAAAAGTCATGCTACTTACTCCGACGAAGATGATGAAGAAGAAGATGACGAGGAGCTCTCACTTCTAGTCAAAAACGTCCGGAGGATGTACAACAGGCAAAGTTCCAAGGACGGAGGAAATGGCAAGGAGGCAAGGAAGAAAGGAAGATCATTTGCTTTAATTGCCAAAAGCCGGGACACATAGTAGCGGAGTGTCCGGACCAAGTGAAGCCATCTTCATCCAAGAAGCCATACAAGAAGAAGGCTATGAAAGCAACATGGGGTGACGAAAGTGAATCCGAGGAGGAGATCGACACCGCCAATATGTGCTTCATGGCAAATGAGAGCACAAAGCAAGGTAACCCCCTCAACTCTTCTTGATGATGATTTATCCATGGATGAGTTAAGTGAAGCATTTATGGAACTTTCTCAAAATTATGATTTCATGAAGAAGAAATATTTAAAAATGAAAAAGGATAATGAATCTCTTAATATTCAAATTATAAATCTTTCTAAAGAAAATAATGATTTGCATTCTTCTTTAGTTTCCACTAAAAATGATTTTGAAAAATATAAGATTGCTTGTAAAGGAAAGACCCCATTTGTAGATTCTAATGAGATTGCCATGCTTAAGGAAAGAATAGACTCATTAGATGTTGTTTTGAAAAAATGTAGTGAGTTTGATAAGAAGAAGATGGAGAATATGTTTCCTAAGAAACAAGCTCCTAAGAAAAATATTCATCATGCTCTTGCTCATGCTCATGTACATGCTACACAACCTATGCATCATGGTAAACCCCCAAAGCATGTTCACACTTCACATACACACCATGCATTCATGTATAGAAAAGTGTACTCATGTTCACATTGTGGACGGAAAGGACACTTAGCTAATTTTTGTTATGATAGACTAAGTGCATCACATCATAATGTTTGGGTTCGTAACACTAACTTTCAAGGACCCAAGAAAGTTTGGGTACCAAAATCAACTATTATTTTAAATGATGTAGGTACTTTCCAAAGCCCAACGACGTAGAGGTTTGTGGTATCTTGATAGCGGTTGCTCAAGGCACATGACTTGGGACATCAACAACTTTGCAACCCTATCAAGATATCATGAAGGTGGCACCGTCACCTTCGGAGATGACGCCAAGGGTAAAATCATCGGTATTGGTAATGTAAAACTTGGCACCTCTCCTTTAATTGAAAATGTAGTTTTAGTTGATGGCCTCAAGCATAATCTCTTGAGTGTTAGTCAACTTTGTGATAAAGGTTTTGATGTAGTTTTTGATAATGTTTCTTGTAAAGTGATTGATAGAACTTCTAATGTTTGTGTATTTTCCGGTTTTCGTGAAAGCAATGTTTATATGATTGATATGTTAAATATGTCTTGTAATATAACATGTTTAAAAGCCCTCGATGACGACTCTTGGTTGTGGCATAGGAGATTAGGCCACGTTTCATTTGACCATATTTCTAGGCTTAACTCTAAGGAAATGGTGAAGGGTATTCCTTCATTGAACTTTGAAAAGGACCGAGTTTGTGACGCATGTCAATTTGGGAAAATTTGATGCTAGATCATATGAGGCTATTTTTGTAGGTTACTCAAATACTAGTAAGGCTTATAGAGTCTTCAATAGGTCAACTTTGACTATTGAGGAATCTATTCATGTTAAATTTGAGGAATCTAACAAGTTTGTTAAGAATTGTGTAGAAATTGATGCTCTAGATGAAGCTTGGAGAGAGTGACCTTGGAGGATGCTTCTACCATGGGAGACAAGCCAAAGGATGGTGATGGAAGTGAAGCCAAAGTGGAAGAGGCTCAAGGAAATAAACATCAAGCAAATGAAGAGGAGCCCTCTCAACCACTACCAAAGGATTGGAGATTCAATCCTCATCATCCAAGGACCTCGTCATAGGTGAAGTATCAAAAGGGGTAACCACTCGCTCTAAGATTCAAGATTTTTGTGGTAATTTTGCTTTTATTTCACACATAGAACCTAAAAATGTCCTCGAGGCCGAGGCCGATTCATATTGGTTGCTAGCTATGCAAGAGGAGCTCAATCAATTTGAGCGCAACCAAGTTTGGCACCTTGTTCCTAGGCCCAAGATAGACCAACTATTGGCACTAAATGGATCTTTAAGAACAAGTTGGATGAATCGGGTAATGTAGTTAGAAACAAGGCTAGGTTAGTTGCCCAAGGTTACACTCAAATCGAGGGAATCGATTTTGAAGAAACCTTTGCACCCGTAGCACGGCTCGAAGCCATACGGATGACCTTAGCATATGCCTCATTTAAAGATTTTAAGTTATTTCAAATGGATGTAAAGAGTGCTTTTCTTAATGGTTATATTGATGAGGAGGTGTATGTTGAACAACCCCCCGGGTTTGTTGATCCTACACACCCTAATTATATTTATAAATTAGATAAAGCACTATATGGTTTAAAACAAGCCCCTAGGGCTTGGTATGAAAGATTGTCTTCATTTTTGATTTCAAATGATTTTAAGAAAGGAAAAGTTGATAAAACATTATTTACCAAACATATAGATCTAGATATCCTCATAGTTCAAATTTATGTTGATGACATTATTTTTGGATCTACTAATGTTTCACTTTGCAAGAATTTTGAGTCATGCATGAAAAAGGAATTCGAGATGTCTATGATGGGAGAGCTCAACTTCTTCCTTGGACTTCAAATCAAGCAACGAAGTGATGGGACATTCATCAACCAAGCCAAGTACACCAAAGAACTCATCAAGAGGTTCGGGCTTGAAGGATCCAAAGTAGCAAAGACTCCCATGGCAACCACTACGAAACTTGACAAGGACGAACAAGGTAAGGAAGTAGACATCAAATTATTTCGTAGCATGATTGGTAGTTTACTCTATCTTACGGCTAGTAGGCCGGATATAATGTTTTCCGTATGTTTATGTGCACGTTTTCAATCTTGTCCTAAGGAATCACACTTAATAGCGGTAAAACGCATAATTAGGTATCTTAAGGGCACAATTGATTTAGGTTTGTGGTATCCGAAAACTAACCAATTTACCATGACTAGTTATTCGGATGCCGACTATGCCGGTTGTAGGGTAGATAGGAAGAGCACAAGTGGCACTTGCCAATTCTTGGGCAATTGTCTTGTGTCTTGGTCTTCCAAAAAGCAAAATAGTGTAGCCCTTTCAACCGCCGAGGCGGAGTATGTAGCAGCCGGAGCTTGTTGTGCACAAGTACTTTGGATGAAACATACTCTTCTCGATTTTGATTTACATTTTGATCATGTTAAGATTTATTGTGATAATACTAGTGCTATTCACATGACCAAAAATGCTAATCAACATAGTAAAACCAAACATATAGACATTAGATATCATTTTCTTAGAGATCACTTTGAAAAAGGTGACATAGATATTGATTTTGTTTCCACAGATTTTCAACTTGCAGATATTTTCACAAAACCTTTAGATTATGCAAGATTTTCATTTATTTGTGGTGAATTGAATGTATGTAAGATTGATACTTAAAATATCTTAGTTTGTTTTGTTTTGGTTTCTAATATGTTTGTTTTGTCTTAAAATTTTTTTAACCCTTTTTGATGTATGACAAAAAGGGGGAGAAATATAAATATATATTAGTTTTGGGAGAAAATATATGGAGAAAAATATGTGGTTTGTTTTAAATTTTGTTATTCCTTATGATAGTTTATTTTTTTTGGTGATGATATTTTTCAATGCTTTATGTATGTTTACATAGTGTTCATATTCATGTTAAATACATAGCATTGTTTAAGGGGGAGCTTTCCAAGCTCTTTTCTTCTTTTATTTGTTTAATAACTCATATGTTTTGTCATCATCAAAAAGGGGGAGATTGTTGGCCCAAGGTTACAATCACCCATGTTTAGTGTATTTTGATGATTACAAAACATATTAGTTATTGGTACTAATATAAATTGTTGTTTAAGTGTGTTTCAGGTTTATATATTAAGAGATGAATTCTTCCCTAAAGGAAGGTGTATTGGACTCAAGACAAGTCAAATTGGGCTCAAATTGCAATATTGAAGATCAAGAGAAGATAGCTCAAGTTGAAGTCTTGAAGACCATTGTAGTTTGTAAGTTTAGTTTTGTAAAGATAGAATATGTGAAATTTGGCTCTAGGATTTGCACACACATTTGTTTTATATGTTTCTATGTTTTCAAAATATTTATTTCTAGGTTTATGCCTTAGTTTATACATACATGTACCCAAAGCTTTACATCTTCAAAACTTGTTTAAATACATGTATATAAACTATTTTCAGCATAAAACTTAGCTTCAGATTTTTAAAGATTTTATACAAAATTTCTATCTTAAATCTGCCCAGAAAAACAGTTTTCCAGGCAGACCGGTCGACCGGCCCAGTCGACCGGCTGCTGTGTCCAGACATGCACAGGCTGTGCATGTCTGTCGGTCGACCGACCTACATATCGGTCGACCGGTAAAAAGATGTTTGCTCTCTGTATCTTTCCGGTCGACTGGGTCGGTCGACCGGTAGAAGGAAACTGTGTTTCCTTTCTTGAGATCGGTCGACTGGCAGTCGACCGGAGCCATAACGGCTCTTTTGCCAGCAGGGTCCCGGTCGACCGGCAGTCGACCGGTAGGCCTGCAACACCTCCAACGGCTCTTTCCTCTTTGGGCTGTTCTGAAAAACTGTTTTATTTTCTGTTTTAACAGACTTTTTAGAGGGTTGTTGGGGTGCTTTTGCAGGTGATATTAGCTGGAAAAATCAGAGTTTTTAACCTATTCTCTCCCTATAAATAGTGGGAAATAGGCCTTAGTTATGGACCAAGAAAAATACAAGTTTTCATTGTTTTTCAAGAGAAAGAGAAAAATAGTTTAAAGCTTTCATTTCTATTCTTTCAAATTGGTTTTTCAGTTGTTGTTGATCTCTAATATCACTCTACAACTGAAGCTTTTCTCACCACACTTCATAGAGCCAAAAATTTCATATTCTTTCTATAGGTGAAGTTGTAAAAGAGTGAGAGTGTTTGTAAAAGAGTGTTGTGGTCTAGTTAAAGATCACTATTTGTAATTCTTGTTCTTGTGGAGACAAGCTCCTCGGTGGAGTTTCTTTGTAAGGTGAAGCTACGGGCTTGAGGTCTTTGGAGGCCTAACTTGTACGGGATCCTAAGGGGATAGTGGAAACCCTTCACAGAGGTGAAGGCGGGGACTAGAGCTACGGGCTCGAACCTCGAAACAAATCACTTTGTTTGCGATTGCTTTTGTGTCATCTTGTCTAATTCTCTCTTGCTTTACTTACTTTCAATTTATTGCTTGAGAACTAACATTTTATTTGTGCAATCCTTACTTGTTTACTTTTCTTGCTATATTACTTGTGTACATTTCATCATCGCATTTCATACTTGGAATTGTTCGATCACACCTCAATACAACACGGTTGCATTGCGCACCTCTAACCCATTTAAGGGGAATTGGGAGGAAGGAGTTCAGAACCTCGCAAGGGGTATTCGGCTCTTAGTCGTGTTTTGAGAGATCGTTGCATCACTCACTTAAGTAAAATTTAAAAAGAGCATTAGATTAGCAATTACACCTATTCACCCCCCCTCTAGGTGTATTTCATTCTTATGACCAGAATTTTCCATGCCAAATCTTTTTAGCAGTTCCTTTGCATACTTGCATTGGGAATTGAAGATTCCATCCTTCATTTGCTTTATTTGCAGACTGAGAAAGTAAGTTCGCCCATGTGGCTCATCTCAAATTCACTCTGCATGGTCTTAGAAATTCTTGACAAAGATTATCGTTAGTAGATCCAAATAAAATGTCATCAACATAAATCTGAATGATTAAGATATCTTTATCAACATGTTTAATAAAGAGAGTTGTATCTGCTCTTCCCATCTTAAAATCAGAATTTAAAAGAAAACTTTTTAATCTATCATACCAAGCACGGGTGTGCTTGTTTTAAACCATATAAAGCTTTCTTAAGTTTAAAAATATGGTTTGGAAATTTTTCATGTTTAAAACCTGGAGGTTGTTCAACATAAACAGTTTCTTTAATAAATCCGTTTAAAAAGGCACTTTTAACATCCATTTGATAAAGTTTAAAATTCTAAAAAAAGAAAAAAGCAAGCAAAATACGAATAGATTCAAGCCTAGCTAATGGTGCATAAGTTTCATCAAAATCAATACCTTCTTCTTGATTGTATCCTTGTGCTACTAACCTTGCTTTGTTCTTAATAACTTGACCTGATTCATCAAGTTTGTTCTTAAAGACCCATCTGGTACCGATGACTGGATGATCAGTAACACGTTGTACAAGATCCCAAACATCATTTCTGACAATTTGGTTCAACTCTTCTTGCATTGCAATTGTCCAAAAATCATCTGCACATGCTTCTTTAATATTCTTCGGTTCGATGAGTGATATGAAAGCAATTTGTGTCATGTAGTTCAACTTGGATCTTGTCTGAACGCCTTGATTTATATCTCCAATAACCAAATCACGTGGATGATTCCTTACTTTAACATATGCTTTAGGTAACTCGGTAGGAGTCTCAACATCCTTAAAAATGTTAGTATCAACAGAAGATATAACAATATTATCAATAAGAGTATCTATGATATGATCATCATCATGTGGAGAAGTATTAGAAATAGGCTTAGTCAAAGATTCGTCAAATTTAACATGTAATGATTTTTCAATAGTAAATGTTTTCTTATTAAATATTCTATATGCTTTACTTCGAGTAGAGTATCCAACAAAATACCTTCATTGGATCTAGCATCAAATTTATCTAAAGCATCTTTTGTATTTAAGATAAAGCATTTACATCCAAAAATCTTAAAGTAAGAAACTTTTGGAATCCTGTCATAAAACAATTCATAAGAAGTTTTTTTTAAAAAAAGGCGAATAAGCACACGATTTAAAACATAACATGCAGTAGCAATAGCTTCAGCCCAAAAATATTTTGGTAAATTACTATTCATAAGCATAGTTCTAGCACATTCTTGCAAAGTCCTATTCTTTCTCTCCACAACACCATTTTGAGGAGATGCTCTAGGAAATGTAAAGTTATGTGTAATAGCATACTTATCATAGAAATTTGCAAAAGATTCATTTTCAAATTCTCCTCCATGATCACTTCGAATAGTGACTATGTTTAGAGACTTTTGATTTTGAATTCTTTTACAAAAACTTGCAAACTCATCAAAAGTATCATTTTTATTTTTTAGAAAAATTACCCATGAAAAACGTGAATAATCATCAACAATAACAAAAACATATCTACTCTTGTTTAAGAAGCAACACGAGTAGGACCAAATAAATTCAAATGCAACAATTCTAAAGGTCTATTGGTAGAAACTAAATCTTTAGATTTAAAAGATGATTTAACTTGTTTTCCTAATTGACAAGAATCACAAAAATAATCCTTTTTAAAAGCTATTTTGGAAGACCTTTAACTAAATCAAATTTAGAAATCTTAGAAATAGTTTTCATATTCAAATGACCAAATCTTTTATGCCATAAAAAATAATCATTATTAGAAGCAAGTAAACATAAGTTATCATTAGATGATATGCAGGTTATAGATAACTCATAAATATTATTGTTACGAAAACCTTTAAACAAAATATCTTTCATGTTAGTATCATAAATAAGACATGCATCTTTTCAAAAAAAATTTTATAACCCTTATCACATAATTGACTAATACTTAATAGATTGTGTTTTAAACCTCTTACCAAAAAACATTCTCAATAAGGGGTTTTGAAATGTTACCAACTATGCCGGTACCAATAACCTTTCCTTTGTTATTGTCTCCAAATATCACTGTACCTCCCTTTTTGATTTGAACGGAAGACAGTAGTTGAATGTGTCCGGTCATGTGTTTGGAACACCCACTATTAAGTATCCACTTTTCTTTAAAAGGTACCTATAAGATAAAACAATTTGTATGGTACCCATTATGATAGGGTCCGAAACAGATTAGCCTTTAGGAACCCAAATCCATTGGAATTTGGTTTCTACTTGTTAGTATAAGCATAGTTATCAGAATCACACACATCATGTATATAAGATGCAATATAAACATTTTATCAACATTATTTAGATTCTTAGGAACCCATATATATTTGCATCTAATTCTTTTTGAAATAGTATTTCTTTTCACAAAAGAATTATATGGATTATTATTATAATATGTGTAGATTTTACAAAATTGGTTTTTGAAAATCCAAGACCAACATGAGTAGGTTTGTAAATCTATCTTTTGAAAAACCAAGACCAAAATGATTGTTAGACATCTTTTAATAAGATAATAAAACATTTAATTCTCTTTTCCTTTATTAATTTAGTTACATTTTTCAAAAGATCTTCATACTTAATTTTGAAACTAGTCATGTCTTTATCTAAAATAGTAATTCTAGAATTTAAAGAAATAGTTTCCTTTTTAAGTAAAGAATTCTCTTTTAAGAAAATTTCATTATCCCTTTTTAAACATGAAATAACTTTTTCAAAATCATCTTTTTGAGAATTTAAATAAGATGTTTGAGAAACAACAATGCATTTTCATGATTGAGTCTTTCATTTTCTTTTGTTAAAACTTTATTTTTAATCTTTTCATTTTTGAAATTATTAAAAAGTTCATTAAAAGCTTCTAATAATTCATCATAATCTTGTACCTCATCTTCTTGGGCCATGAAGCAGATATTGGCGGTTTCAGTTGCTTCTTCTTTATCAGAGGAAGATGAGTCGCTATCATCCCAAGTTGATTGGAAGGCTTTCTTCTTCTTGTTGAACTTATTGAAATTCTTGAAGTGTCCTTTTGATTTCATCAATGGGCAATCCTTCTTTATGTGGCCTGGTTTGTTACACTTAAAATAAGTAGGATTATCATTAGTATCTTTATTCTTTTTAAACTTACCTTGTTTAAGAACCTTTTGAACTTTCTTGAAAGCATCGCCATCTCTTCTTCATTGTCA
The DNA here is from genome assembly GCA_038442645.1 of Agave tequilana. Classification (NCBI taxonomy): domain Eukaryota; kingdom Viridiplantae; phylum Streptophyta; class Magnoliopsida; order Asparagales; family Asparagaceae; genus Agave; species Agave tequilana. The sequence goes on from JAVJIF010024650.1 coordinate 84,010, forward strand.
TCCGAATTGTCCATATCTGAGGTTGTATGGAAGGCAAGTACTTTCTTCTTAGATTGAAGTTGTTGTTCGTCCTTCTTTCTATCTTCGAGTTGTACTTCATATGCCATTAGATTACCAATAAGTTTTCCTAATGACAATGTTGAGAGATCATTCGCTTCTTCTATTGTCGTAGTCATCTTTTCCAATCTGGTGTGAGTGCTCGAAGGATCTTGCGAACTTTTTCGACTTGTGTGTATTCCTTTCCAAGGGATGCTAAGGAATTGGTAATGTCGGTGAATCTTGTAACCATATCTAATATGTTTTCATTCTCCTTCATTTTGAATAATTCAAACCTGTGGACAAGAACAGATATTTTAGATTCCTTAACTTTATTTGTGCCTTCGTGTGTTACCTGAAGAGTATGCCATATTCGATTTGCAGAAGTGGCTGTTGACACACGGTTGAACTCTTCTTTGGTTAAGGCACAGAACAGGCATTCATCGCTTTGGCGTCAAGGTTCGCATTCTTCTTTTGATCTTCACTCCAAGCGTTGTAGTTGGTTGATGGTTTGGTGTACGGTGCTTCTACGATGTTCCAAAGTTCGTAGTTGAGCGATGCAAGTAGATCTTCATTTACACTTCCCATAATTGTAGTTGGATCCGTCAAAGAGCGGTGACGTTGTGTAGAATGTCCTTCTTTGAATTGTGACGAAGGGAACTCCGTTGCCATCCTTGTATGGTTGTTGCCTTGAACCTGCTCTGATACCAAATGTAGGATCTATAATCAAAGCAACACAACACTAGAGGGGGTGAATAGTAAATTTATAAAAATTTAAATCAAACTACTTGCAGGAAATAAAATTAACAAGATAAAACTCAGAAAATTCAAACGCAAAGACAAGAGAGTTATCCTGGTTCGGTCCTTGTGACCTACATCCAGTCCCCAAGCAAACGGATTGAGATTTAGATATTGAAATAGAGTTCAGATTTTCTTAGTCTCAATGCGAATCCGCTGTAGCAAGGGCTCGAGCGGGTCGTGATCCTCAGGGAAGGATGCGATGCAAGCTTTTGC
>JAVJIF010024651.1:0-105506 GCA_038442645.1 Agave tequilana
CTGTTTCCTGAAAGTTAATAATTCTCTGTTTGTACTGTTTAGTCGACTTGACACTTTGATTAGTCGACTAATAATGTGTATAGTCGACTAACCCTTTTCCCAAGTCGACTAACAGGTTAACCGAGAGTTGCCTTCCTGCAGGAGTCGACTGATAATTTTAGTAGTCGACTAATAAATGTGTAATCTACTAATAATATTGGTATAGTCGACTAACCTTTCTCTGCCTTAGTCGACTAGACCTAAATGTATAGTCGACTTGTCTTGACCCAAGTCGACTAATCTTTCTTTGTAGTCGACTTGACTTGGCCTTAGTCGACTAGGCTTACCTTGACCAGTCGACTAATGGTTGTTTATATTCAATCATTAATGTATATTACACATTAAAGTTATTGTGTTAATATTGATTGATGTTGGTCAAGTGATGTATTGGAGTATTATGGCATTACTCAAATAAAAGGATTAGAGAATATTATTGGTTAGTTTTGTATTCATACGGTTTATTGATTTAGCAGTTGCCAAAGTGATCTATATTGGTAAGCCTTATGAATATACAACTACATAAAAGATTTGTCAATGAGGGTGACATTAAAGACAATAATATTCTCGGTGGCGGTTCTAGTTAGGAGATTGGGACTGGCCCAAAGGAAAGTCTCTTTCAAATAATTATGAACCGGGTTAGGGTAGTATAATTTATGCAACTTAGTGGTGTAGAATTGGATACCCAAAGGTAACATGACTTACTGTCTAAATGACATAAATTATATTAGACCTACATAGGTGATAAAAGGTCTCACCTATATAAGAGTGAATACTGGATATGCTTAGATTTCGCCCAAAGGAGAAATCAAAGTGATATCAATAATTCATCTTAATAAAATTTAATGTTTTTGTATTGATTCGTGGCTTAATGTGAGCTATGTCCTATTTTGTTTCAGTGAACGTTCCCACTTCCCTTCACTCTCATGCAACTAGCATTCCAGCCTTGGATGGTACAAACTTCTCTGAATGGTATGAACATGTCCAATTCACACTGGGTGTATTGGACCTTGACCTGGCTCTACTAGTTGAGAAACCTGAGGAAGTCACTGCTGAAAGCACAGCAGATCAGGTTAGCCATGCCAAAGCCTGGGAAAGGTCGAACAGACTCAGTCTCATGTTCATAAAGATGATCATTGCCAATAACATCAAGACTTCACTCCCTCAAACTACTAATGCATCAGAACTTTTAGCTGCTATAAAAGACAGGTTTAAATCTGCTGATAAGTCATTAGCTGGCACCCTTATGGCTGAACTAACTACCATGAAATATGATGGTAGTAGAGGAGTCCAACAACACATTCTAAATATGACTGATAAAGCTGCCAAGTTAGGAAAACTGGGAATGAAAGTGGATGAATCCTTCTTGGTACAGTTCATCCTCAACTCACTTCCTCCTCAGTTCGGACCATTCAAGATTCACTATAATACTCATAAGGATAAGTGGAATCTGAATGAGCTGACTGGTATGTGTGTTCAAGAGGAAGTGAGACTGAGGCAAGAAGGACATCACTCAGTGTTGACAGTGACTCAAGGAGCTATCCATAAGAAGGGAAATATGGAAGAGGTAAGAGGTTTCCACCAAAGAGGGAATGAACCTGGGGAAAGTAGCCAGGGTCATGGAAAGCCTTTCACTGTCAAATGCTACTTTTGTGACAGAAAAGGACATGTGAAGAAGGACTGCAACAAGAGGAAGGCTTGGTTCGAAAAGAAAGGTATAAATCTTTCTTTTGTATGTTATGAATCAAATCTTACTGAAGTTCCTTCTAATACTTGGTGGATTGACTCTGGAGCCACAACTCACATAACTAATTCAATGCAGGGATTCCTTACAACCAGGAAACCGAAGGAAAGTGAAAGATTCGTCTTTATGGGGAACCGTCTCAAAGTGGAGGTCGAATATGTTGGTACTTATCGACTAATCTTAGAGACGGGTCATCAGATGGATCTTGTTGATACTTTTTATGTACCTTCGATTTCTAGGAATTTAATGTCTTTATCCAAATTAGATGTTGTTGGATATTCAGTTTTATTCAGTTGTGGAAAACTCAATTTAATGCTTAATTCAATGTCGGTTGGACATGGAATTTTATGTGATGGTTTGTATAAAATTTCCTTGAATGATGAGTTTGCACAATCTCTTTTACCCTGCATTCAAATATTGGTTCTAAACGTGGCTTAATTAATGAAAAATCCTCTATCTTGTGGCATAGAAGACTGGGGCATATCTCCAGGGATAGAATTGTAAAATTAGTGAAGAATGAAATTTTGGATAACCTAGACTTCACTGATTTTGATGTGTGTGTGGATTGCACAAAAGGAAAGCAAATCAAACACACCAAGAAAGGTGCCACAAGAAGTAAAGAACTTCTTGAGATAATTCATACAGATATTTGCGGACCACTCTCTATTCCATGTTTTACGGGAGAGAGATACTTTATCACCTTTATAGATGATCTGTCTCGTTATGGTTATGTATATCTAATTCATGAAAAGTCTCAGGCTGTTGACATCCTTGAGGTGTTCATTACAGAGGTCGAGAGACAATTAGATAGAAAAGTTAAAATCATGAGATCAGATCGAGGTGGTGAGTTTATGGAAGATATGATGAGTCAGGACAACATCCTGGCCCATTTGCCAAATTTCTAGAAAAGCATGGCATTTGTGCTCAATACACAATGCCAGGTACGCCTCAGCAGAATGGAGTTGCTGAAAGGCGAAACCGGACACTTATGGATATGGTTAGGAGCATGATGAGCTTCTCTAATGTACCTAATTCATTGTGGAATGAAGCCTTAAAGACTGCTATGTATATCTTGAACAAGGTTCCTAGTAAGGCAGTCCCAACAACTCCTTTCGAGTTGTGGACTGGTAGGAAACCTAGTTTAAGACATTTACATGTTTGGGGTTGTCCAGCAGAGGCTAGGATATATAATCCACAAGAAAAGAAATTAGACTCAAGGACCATATCTGGGTATTTCATTGGTTATCCAGATAAGTCTAAAGGGTACAAATTTTATTGTCCTAACCATAGTATAAGAATTGTTGAAACTATTAATGCCAGATTCCTTGAGAATGGTGAATTTAGTGGGAGTGATGAACCAAGAAAGGTGGATCTTGAAGTGATAAGGGTAAATATCCCAATACCCTTTCCTTCAAGAGAAATTGTTGTCCCTCAGCTTGATCATCAAGCTGAGTTACCAGAACAACATAATGGTAATGGTTCACCACTTCATGAGGATATCGCCATTGAAAATGTTGTAGAACCACCACAACCGGCAGTTTTGAGGAGATCTCAAAGGGAAAGAAGATCTGCCATTTCAGATGATTATGTGGTGTATCTACAGGAATCTGATTTTGATATTGGGATTAATAAAGATCCAGTTTCATTTTCACAAGCCATAGAAGGTAATGATTCTAGTAAATGGATTGATGCTATGAATGATGAGTTAAAATCTATGGACCAAAACAAAGTCTGGGATCTCGTTGAATTGCCTAATAACTGTCAGAAAATCGGGTGTAAATGGGTCTTTAAGACCAAGCGCGACTCCAAAGGCAATATCGAACGATATAAGGTTAGACTTGTGGCTAAAGGTTTCACTCAGAAAGAAGGCATTGATTATAAAGAAACCTTCTCTCCAGTATTAAAGAAGGACTCTCTTAGAATCATTATGACCCTTGTAGCTCATTATGACTTAGAGTTACATCAAATGGATGTGAAAATAGCTTTTCTGAATGAAAATTTGGATGAGGAAATTACATGGAGCAACCTGAAGGGTTCGCAAAGAAAGGACAAGAACACTTGGCTTGCAAATTAAAGAAATCCATATATGGACTTAAACAAGCTTCCAGGCAGTGGTATATAAAGTTTAATGATACCATTACCTCTTTCGGATTTACAGAAAACACTGTTGATCAGTGTATATATCTGAAGATCAGTGGGAGCAAGTTTATCTTTTTGGTTCTGTATGTGGATGATATCTTGTTTGTCAGTAGTGATATTGGTTTGTTGTATGAAACTAAAGGCTATCTTACCAAGAACTTTCAGATGGTTGATATGGGTGAGGCAGCTTATGTCATTGGCATAGAGATCTTCAGGGATAGATCTCGAGGATTGCTAGGACTGTCTCAGAAAGGTTATATCAATCGAGTCTTAAAAAGATTTCTATGGAATTAAGTTCAGCCAGTTGTGCACCCATTATGAAGGGTGACAAATTAAGTGGGAGCCAATGTCCCAGAAATGACTTAGAAAAGGGTCAAATGCAGAAAGTTCCGTATGCATCAGCTGTTGGGAGCTTGATGTATGCACATACTTGTACCAGGCCAGATATCAGTTTTGCTGTTGGGATGTTAGGAAGATACCAGAGTAATCTAGGAATGGAGCACTGGAAATTGGCAAAGAAGGTAATGCGGTATCTTCAAGGGACGAAGGACTATATACTCACATATAGGAGATCTGATCAGTTGGAGGTGATCGGATATTCGGACTCAGATTTTGGTGGTTACCCAGATAGCAGGAAGTCTACCTCAGGCTTCATTTTCATGCTAGCAGGTGGGGCAATCTCGTGGAAGAGTGTAAAGCAGTCTATCACTGCTTCATCTACGATGGAGGCTGAGTTCATAGCATGTTTTGAGGCCACGAATCATGCATTATGGTTACGGAATTTTATCTCAGCACTTGGTGTAATTGATTCTATTGCCAGGCGGTGAAGATATTTTGTGATAATACAGCAGCCGTTTTCTTCTCTAAGAATGGAAAGTACTCTAGTGGTTCCAGACACATGGAACTTAAGTACTTGGTGGTTAGAGAAAGAGTTGAGAAACAAAAGGTGTCTATTGAGAATATAAGTACCACTTTAATGGTTGCTGATCCATTGACCAAGGGATTACCTCCAAAGACATTCAAAGAACATGTTATTAGAATGGGTCTTTTGGGTAATCTGTAATGTATGGTTTGGTACTTATGTAATTGACACTATTGCGCAATGAAAGTTTGTTTCTGCATTTCCTGTTATCCAATTATGTGTGCACATATTATGTATGGATGTTTGTTAAACAGGAATTGTCTTGACAAGACAAATTACAGGGGTCATTTTGGTTATGGACTCAATTAGTAAGGGTTATCAATGTTGTGGTACGTAGAAGGGAGTATGACATAGATGTTGTATAACCGCTATGACTCACATTGGTGGTCCAAGCTAATTGCAGTATTACAGTATATCATTATTTGGGCTTATCAGTTGTTATTTTTAAAATTCGTGATCACGTGTCAAAGTTTTTCAGTATGGAATCCAATGGAGTCAAAATGTTTTGAAAATGAGTCATTTATTTGTTTTTCTAAAGTCTTTGTCATAATCGGCTAGTGGTCCAAGTGGGAGAATGTTAATCTCACATTAAAGGTGGACCACTAACCTTTAGTATTATTGGATTCCATAATTAAAGTCTAACTGATATTATATGCCCAAATATTAAAGTTACATTGTATAAAGTTTATAATAATCATTTGAGATATAAAGGGCCATGATGGGTGGTTTTATCTCAAGGGGTTATTTGCAAATGTGGACCCTCTTCTCTCCTCCTGAAAAGAAATACAAACTTCCTCCCTCTTTTGTGGTAACCATCAGTTTATGGAAATTTGGAGTTTGTGAAAGGAAAAGGAGACAGAGAGAAGAAGAGGTTTGCAATTAAGGTTTACAAGGATCAAGGAAAGGATTTGGATCTTCATCATACCTTCACAATTCCGCTAATGGCTTCAGGTATGTATTTATGTGTATAGTTATTTACATGAGATTATTTCTTGAGATGCATTTGATTGTAGATCCATGATAGATGCTTAATCTTCATGAAATATCTTTAAGCATGATTTAATTTCCAACAGAAACATCGGTGGGCTTATGCCTCATAGTTTTATCGCAAAAAAATTATTTGCTATTACAAGAGAAAAAAGAAGTGATTTACTATTTGCACTATGTTCAGTTGGCAAAATAGTAGTTCTTTAATGATATATATGCTAATAGATAAGTGTACATATGAAGATGCTAATTTTCACTAGATTTGTTCAAGATGATCGTGGTTGAGGAAGAAAAAAAACAAAGAAATAAAATAAAAATTAATTTGATCCACATATCTATGGATCTACTGACGTTTTCTTTTTCTTTTGTCAAAAATATCAATAGAATGAAAATCTCCCGTGCTTTATTAAAAGAAATTCAGTGGAAATCTCTCAACGTGTTTAATCAGGGAAATTTCACGATTACCTAATCTTTGCGATATCTAATTTGCAAAAACCTTGCAAACGAAACCACATTTCTAAAACTCAAAACACTGAGGGATCTAAGTGTAAACCTCCCCACTCTTCATGCAAGATTGTTGGATCCGAAAACCCATGCAGCTTCCACGAACTTCGTCATCTCAATTCGTCACACACGTTAACCCTTTGCTCCACGAAATAAAAACCCTAGCTAATCTGACAAATAAATAATTAATTAAAGCTCCCAATTATTACTTGTACGAAGCAAACCCTCCTTCCAAGAACCTAGCTAGCTACTAGCTCTTCAAAATCTCTCACATATAAACATGTAACCTCTCCTAGCTAGGTCCAATAACATTGTTACACAGGGAGGAAAAAAAAACATGATGGAAGCAACAAATGATCATGAGATGGTGTTCTTCGGATTCGAGGACTTGCTGCCGGCGATGGCGGCGAGGCTGGGGCCGGAGGGGCTGATGGAGGAGCTGTGCAAGGGGTTCCGGCTGCTGATGGACGGCGAGAGGGGGAGATCACGCCGGAGAGCCTGAAGAGGAACGCGGCGAGGCTGGGGCTGCAAGGGGTGCTTGGGGAGGAGGAGGTGGTGGGGATGGTGAGGGAGGGGGACTTGGATGGTGATGGTGCGTTGGATGAGATGGAGTTCTGTGTGCTCATGCTCAGGCTCAGCCCTGACCTCATGAGGGGGCCTAGGGGATTAATGCTTGATATCTTTAGTTAGGTCTTTTTTCTATATTTTGATTCATTTGATGATCAATATTGATCATCAACTTTGTGCTTTAATTTGTGTTTTTATAGGGGCTGTTGCCTTTGAAATTACAAGGGTGATTTGAAGAGAGAGAGAGAGAGAGAGAGAGAGAGAGAGAGAGAGAGAGAGAGAGAGAGAGAGAGAGAGTTTAGAAAATAAAGAGTTCATGGAAATTAATTATGCATGAATCAACATGAAACTTTTCAGTTTTTCCTCCTTTTTTTTCCCCTTCTTTTTTCCCTTTTCTTTTTCTTTGTTGTCTGAGTTTGTCTACATCATGTTATCCCAATTCCCGAGTGAATTAATTTTTGATTGTAAATTAAAATTAAATATTACAAGTATCGACCCAAGTTCAAGAGAACACATTTTGTTGAAATTGTTGGCTGATGGATTCGATTTATTCTATTATTAATATATTAATAACTTAGGTTAGTTTTTCTTCTTTACATTCAACATTGCTACAAAACTGAACCATTCTGTTGACCGGTTCTTACCCAATTCTACTTAATTTGTTGGACATTTATTGGTACTAATTATTGCAGACAATTCCTGTTGTTTCACTTAATTAGGATTTGACCATGAACTTGATCTTCTCTGATATAATTCCTATTATATATAAAAGAAAATACATGATGAAATTTTCAATGGGACAGTTTTTTTTTTTTTTTTTTTTTTTTTTTTAAGATAAGGATTTTGAGAGCCTTAACCTGTTTGATGAAAAACTAACACACATTTATATTCTTTTAGCTAATAACTGGGAGAAAAAATAGAAGTAAATATAACTTTATCAAACTTAAATTAAGTAATAAAAGGAAAAAAAAACTATCCAATACATTTTATTAACTTAACCAATAACTCTTAAACTAAGTGCCTGTCTAGATGGAAAAATCTATCTGAGAAAAATGAGGTGATGTTCCATCTAGATTTTATACGCATGAAACGCGAGCATGTACCTCACATTTTGTCCTTTTTGTCGCACTTTCCTCACCAGCATGACGAAACAGACAAAGAGAATAATGTCCGCCACATCAACAAAACCTGGCTCCACCACGAGAAATTTTTTTCCCCCTCTTAACAACTAAACAAAGAAGTGAAAATCTGAATGACATAACTGTGTATCTTTTCCAAGAGAATTTCTGTGAAACAAAGCCCCCAAAGCATAATCAGACCCCAGCTATGACTCGAGTCTAAAGAGTAAAACCAGATGAATTAGATCAAAAATCACTCGCGAATAAAAACAGAACAACCCTTTTCTTCTCGGTTCTCAACTTCTCCATCTCAGAACCCTAACCATCCAATTGCCCAACATTATTGTCCCCTCTTCTCGGATCTAGGCCTCTTCTCCTCCTCTTCATTTGGTTTTGTCGCGCGTTGCTGAAGCCCTCTGCTTCTTCCTTCTCCTTTCTTGTCTCATCATCGAAGCCTCAGCCAAATTAGTAGAAGGCTTAAATCAGTAGAAAACTTAGATAGAGCATAAGAGTTAGACTCAGATTAAAACACGAATGGAGATGCAAATGAGCCGACCCAGTACAATACGCAGGTCAAGCCAGTATTTAGTGAATCAATATAGACTTTTAGTTTAGGCTCATACAGTACACTGACTGGTGTCTAGACTGGACCTAATTCTTTCTATGCGAGTCGTGCCTAGATTTTACTAACCACTACAAGACAGCCTACTTTCTAACCCCATATAAACTAGAAAGCAACTTTTGGAGCCCAAATTCAATTGACACTCAAGTCTAGAGTCTACAGCGGATTGATACATTAAGACCTTATTAGTAAGTGCGGTTGGGGGAGTTAGGTTAGAGATTTTAGAGAGAAGAGTCAGGGAGAGTTGGAGATTAAAGTGGGTTTATTCTTACACTAATTTGAAGTTGGTGTAAGAGTTAAGTACGTGCCCTAAAAAACTTAGGAGATAAAGTGCCATATTTTTGCAAAAATCTCAACTTTATCCTTGATAAACTCTCTCATTGTTACATGCTAACTCTCTAAAATTTTGAGTGTTTAGAAGAGTTAGTAAGAATTTGCCTAACTCTTGCTTACTCTTGTAGCCAAACAACTGAACAAGACCTAAATGGAGTTAAATAGAAAAAAAGAGGGGGAGATTTCAAGTCTGTCTCCTTAACCACTCGGATATATCGACACTACAATAGCCCGAAGCCAACATACTATAATTGAAAGTGTTATAAAAACCCGGGAAAATATAACACTGAGATAGAGATTCTAGAGAGAAAGAATAGAAGTAGGAATTCTTATTGATTTCTAAAGTGTACATTGAAATGAATCAAGAAGGACCTAGTTATAGAAAAAAAAAATTTGGGTTACTATGTAGTCAATAGCAACCATATTCATTATGGGTGGCTGGTGGTTAGAGGATGGAGGATTGACGATGATATTAGTGGAGAGCCATCTTCTTTGACCTATCTTAACATTTTCCTTGGCTGTCCACCATTCATGATATCTTATTAAAATCTTGTTAGGAAAACTCAGTGGGATAAAACCATAGAGAAGGGAAAAGAGTACACTATCTCTATATACGTGTTCTATGCTACCTCGTTGAAAACCTTCCCAAGAAATCATGTGGGACAAAATCATAGTAAGGAAAAAAGAGTACAGCCACGTAAGCTTCCCCTCAAGTTGATATGAGTAGTTCTTCTTTATAAATCTCGCAGATTACGCATCTTAATATCACGAATAAGCTTTCAGAGAGTTGTAGTGGGAAGTGCCTTTGTAAAGAGATCTGCTGCATTATCACTTGATCGGATATATTGAATGTAACACTTGTCTTAACTAATCACCTTTTTCCTAACATGTAAATGCTTTAGGGAGGTAATGGGGAAGTAAGTATTCATGTTAGATACTATACATTATACTATGCCTATTAGTATGTATACACATATGTTTGTATGTATAAGAAATGAATACAACCTCATGCTTGTTGACTTTACCATATACCCCCACCATGCTTGTGGGTACAAGTACCTCATGAATGGGGGGGGGGGGGATGGAACCTTACTTATAGGGTAAGGTATAGGAGTAGAGTGATGGTGTTAGGGAGGGGCACTTGTCTTGATATTATTGAAGAGTTTGCGCTATAAATAGGGCGGATGAAGAGAAGAAACTCATTTGCCAACACACATTCTCTCTTCATTCTAACTTCACAAAAAACTCTCCCTTTCTTCCCTTTTGCTGTCGGCCAAGAAAAATAGCCAATAGCCACTTGTTTTCCTCCAATTTCTTCACCTTCACACTCCCTCTCATTTCCTCACAAAGATTTTCCTACTTCCTTTATACAAGAAAAAGGCTTCCTTTACATGTTTTAATTCCTCCAAAGATCAAATAGAACAAGCTAAAGTGGTGATCTAAAATCACCATAAAAGAGAATTCTTGAAGATAAGATAACGAGTTAGGAGGGTGATATTAGTTGAAAGGTAAGCATATCCTTAAGAATGCTACCCCTTTTATACTCTTTTAACTAAAAAACTAATTATGATGATTTTGTGACCTTGTAGACTCCAATATAGCGGGAAACTGAGCTTGATAAGGAGATACCCGCTTCAAGGGTGAGTAGAACATTCGAACCCTAGTAATATAGTAGGTAAAGTAAAACTTGAAATAAAGTGGGGAAATTTCTAAATTATAAATGGACGAGAAAAATGAACAATGATGCTTGAGAATGGTTTATATGCTTATGTATACATTATGAACAATCATGTGGTGTTATGTTGTTGTATTTCTTATGAATGCTTACAAGGGTGCATGATCGACACGTTATTGTGTATGCATAGTAGTCTAACACATGCCTCTTAAAAAAGAAATAGTTTATGAATGAACATCATACTTGACTTCATGCACATGTTTGGCTACACATATATTAAAATGATATAACATGTTGGTTATCTTGAGAAGACTTGCATGTTGTTAGTTTAATAAGTGGTTACTTATACATGTTAATGTCTTCTTAATATTGGTATCATGTAAAGTAAGAATCATGTGAATCCTTTGTGTTATTATTGTCTTATGGATCCTTACATGTGGTTATTACATGAAGGATATGATATTTGCATGTTATAATATATGGTAAACGTATTGGAGAAAGGGACCGAGTTGAACCGGAGGTGATCGAAGGGGAGAATAATACGTGATAAACTGTAGGCTGTCTAAAAATGACTAACCAGGCAAGCCATCAAAGAAGCAGTCTTAAACATTAGACGCAAGGGACTGAAGCCCGCGTCTCAGCATCAAGGCGCGTCGGCCCGAAGCCCGCGTCTCAACTTCAAGGCGCGTTTGGTTCAAAGCCCGCGTCTCTACATCAAGGCGCGTCGGCCCGAAGCCCGCGTCTCAACTTCAAGGCGCGTTCGGTTCAAAACCCGCGTCTCAGCATCAAGGCGCGTCGGCCTGAAGCCCGCGTCTCAGCATCAAGGCGCGTCGGCCCGAAGCCCGCGTCTCAACTTCAAGGCGCGTTTGGTTCAAAGCCCGCGTCTCTACATCAAGGCGCGTCGGTTCAAAACCCGCGTCTCAGCATCAAGGCGCGTCGGCCTGAAGCCCGCGTCTCAGCATCAAGGCGCGTCGGTTCAAAGCCCGCGTCTCAGTTGCAACCGCCCCAGATCGTGGAGGTCAGTTACCGCGCGTATAGCGGGTAACGGCCCCTCATTCAGGCGCATTTTTAGGGGGCACGATCACCCCTTAAGACCCCTATAAATAGCCCTGTTGGCTATGAAGGAAGGGTCGATTGATTGAATCAAAAGGGAGAGGGGTCGGGCATTCTTGAATCCAGAATCAGAGAAGGGTCGGGCGAGCAAATTAAATCCAAAGGTCGGAGATTTTGAGAGAAGCACGACGCCAACAAGAGAGAAGACTCTTCAGCAGGCTTACTGAGTACTAACCGCTCTTCGCTTACCTCCTCTTTGAGAGTTTGGTAGACGGAGCTGAGTTACTCCCCTACTGGCCGAAGAGAAGACCCCCGAAGGTCCAGGACGGTCATCTGGTCAACGGAGAACAAGATTCACTCTCCATCGCCACACGAAGAACCCAGCCTTAAACAAAGGGAAGATTCAAGCATCCTCCCTCCCTTGTAGTCGGAATATTGTTTTGTTGTAATCTTTCAACTGATTCAAGGAAATTTTACGGCAAATCTCTTTCCGTACCGAACAAGAGATGGCGACTCCGCTGGGGACTACATTCGTGACCGATGAGCACATCGTGGTGCAGGATGACGTTCTCCGTAAGGGGAAGATGGTCGAATCACTCGTCGTTGAGTTCGACCAGGCGAAGTACGAGGAGTTTCTCTCTTCTGGCTCCAAGAGCCCAAAGACCCGCGTCTGCCGCAGGGTCTCGAGTGGACAGCTTCCCGAAGCCCTATCTGTGGCTCTATCGGACGCTGCTGTCACCCACTGTGCTGCGTCCGGCTCACGCGTCAACGCCTCCCCGAAGGCCCGCGTGACATCCAACGCCTCTGCTGCGATCAACCGCGACGCACAGAACCCACGCGCCAACGCCTCCCAGAAGGCCCGCGTGGCCCCCGGCACAACTACTGCGATCGACCGCGTCTCGCAGAACGCCCGCGTCTCGCAGAACGCCCGCGTCGCGCAGAACACCCGCGTCAACGTCTCTCAAGAGACCCGCGTGGTGAACATCCCTGGTTCTTCAAACCAGGAAGTTGTTGGCTTCTCTCCTCCTCCACGACGCAATCGGAATGCCGAGCGTCGACTGAGAAGACGCGCGCGTCAACACTCGGTCGGAACCGATGGTTTTCTGACTGGGGTTGGACGCGGCGTTCAATCTGATGCCTTGCCCGCACCCCGACCAGTGCGAGAGATCCGCGTTTGGCGACCCAAACGCGAGACTCCTCAAGTTGTGTCTGCCGAAGACCAACTTGCCAAACGCCAAAGCGAAGCTTCTGCGTCTCATCAAACGCAGGAGCATGCGCCCCCAGGCGTAGGGCCCAGCAGCCCACTATCTCCCAAGTTTCTCTGCTCCAACGCAGCAGACAACAGTGCGAGGACCGCGTCTCGTCTCAACAGAGACGCCAGACGCGCGTAACGCCTCAAGTCTCTCTGCTCCAACGCAGCAGACAACAACGCGAGAACCGCGTCTCGTCTCAACAGAGACGCCAGACGCGCGGAACGCAACAGCGTGACCACCGCGTTTCTGAGACCTGCGTTCAGACAGCGCAACACACGACTGCCCCCCGTCTTCGACGTTGTGAGGCCAGTCTATTTAATCCCCCTCCCACGGATTTGAGGGATTATTTGACAAGGAAAAGAAGTGCCAATCAGGCCACTTCTTCTTGCTGCTGTCAACAACTCATCCAGATGCTCTCTGGATGCCATTGCGAATCAGGCGTGCACCAGCCGTCTTTGGTTAGACAGCTGACCCTGATTCCTCCGTCAGCCAAAAGAAGACGCTCCCACCGAAGGAGAACCTTCCCTGATGTCGAATACCCGGAGCTTACCGCATATATGACAAGCAGAAGCAGGGGAAAACAACCAATGGTCAATTCAGAGGGGTCAAACTCTGAGACAGAAGGGGTGTATCGACATACCCGTACCAGGACAGGGACCATCCCCCCAATTGACTATAATGCCTTATCCCGCGGCATTAGAATGGACGACTCTCACTCCGTAGTGATAGAGTCGCAAGATTCGAACTCTTCCGGTGAAAGGAGAGTTTTTGCCTACATGGCAGATGCTCCTGAGGATAAAGAAGACGCTCCTGAGGAGACAACTAAGCATCTAGTGCAGATGCAGAAGCACCAAATGCAAATACTCTCCTCTCAGCAGAGAACCATTGACGGTCTCAAGCACATGCTTGAGAAATTGCTCGAAGAGAGAGAGAGATCTCCTCCTAGAAGGCCAAGAGCAAGAAGGGGAAGGAGAGAAAGTCCACCCTCCGATCCTTCCGAAAGGACACGACGATCTACTCCAGATGTGTCCCAGCCTTCAGCGCATGCAGGAAGCAACCCGGACTCGGAGAAGGCTCAAGATCAAAGAATGAGCCTACTGGAGCAACGACTCAACGCCCTTGCCAGTCGTAAAGATCTCCAAGAAGCTGGAGTGGTCCGGCCCTATCCGGCCGAGTGGGACTTAGTCCCGTACCCTCCTAAGTTCAAGGCTCCAACTCTCCAAGCATTTGACGGGAAGGGATCACCCAACCAGCATATCTACTACTTCAAATCCCAAACTGGGAATGTGGTAGATAACGACGCTATATTGGCGCGACTGTTCATTGGCACCCTAAAAGGGTTGGCCTTTGAATGGTTTATGAAGCTCCCGGAAGGTTCCATCAAGAACTGGGGCGACTTGGAGAAGCTGTTTCTAACACGCTTCTTTGAAGATGATTCGGAGGTCACAATGCCTACCCTTTTAGCTACCAAACAGCGAAAGGGAGAGTCCGTTAAGTCTTTCGTAGAAAGATTTCGGAACACGGCACTCCGATGTCCAAGCGGCATGACCCAGGCCACCCTGGTGGAAACATGTCGCCACAATCTCCAAACCTCACTCCTTGCTCAGATAGGAGTTGCTGAAAGCCGCACCTGGAAACAATTAGTCCAGCAAGGTGAACAGGCTGAGGAGATTGTTGCCCGCGTCAGAGCGGAAGAAGGCAGGCCCAGGCCAGAAAGGTCAACGAGGCGTGCGCCAGACACATCCCTCCAAACCAAACGGAAGGATAACTTGGCGACGGAAACCAAATCTCCCACCAAGCCGCAACCAGGCAGAGCAAGTGGCTCTTCAAGCCAGCCACGCCCCAACAAGCAGTATTCCTTCAAGGAGGAACACGTCGATTCGCTCTTCAAACTACTCAACAAGAGCAATCGACTGAAGCTCCCTGAAATCAGGCGCCCGGAAGAAGTCGGCAAGACCGACAATCCCAACTACTGCCTGTACCATAGGATGCTCGGGCACCCTACCAGGAGCTGCTACATCTTTAAGGACGTCCTTCAAGCCCTGATTGACGCGGAGGTATTAAAACTCCGACCAGAGCAGAAGAAGATGACGGCCAACATGACGTCGATGCTCCACTTTGGGACACGACCCCCGATGCCCGTGGGAGTGATATCTGTCCCGAAAGGAGAATTGAGAGTGGTCAATACAGACCCTCATCAGCAGCAGGAGAAAGGCTTGGTACCCGTCCCTACACCTCAAGGGGAAATCATGTGGGTCCACCCTGACCTCGTCGACGAGCAACAATGGACGACTGTGACCAACAGGAAGTCCAAAGGCAAGGGGAAGGCATCATCTTGCCACGTGATCTGCGCTTCTTCCCGGGAAGCAGACGCTGATGTTCCTTCGCTGACCGACTCAGAAGAGGAAACAATGGTCCTGGCGGCAGAGCCCAACCAACCGACAGCAGGCACCCGTTCAGGGCAGGCGTACTTGAAGCAGTACGGCGAAAAGGCGGTGGTCCCTCCTCAACCAGCTGTAGAGCCAGCTCAGCCCTCCACAAAACCACCCGTGGAGAAACAGAAAGAAACTCGGTTTTCTCGGGTTCTTTCAAGAAGTGCAGCGGAAGGATCTTCGACACCTTCGACACCTTACCGCTTCGATGTGCTGGCTCAGTTAGCCAACATCCCAGCACGCATTACCTTGTATGAGCTCCTGAGGCTATCAAAGTCAACCAGAGAAGCTCTACAAGAAGCCCTGACAAACGCTGAGGCCTTTCTGACCCACGTACCGAGGGAGGAAGATGTAGAGGATTGCCTCCACACCTCCCCAAATGCTCCCTGCATCTCTTTCACAAAAGATGACATGCAGGTTAAAGGGAAGCATGACCGACCCCTATACTTCACGGGGTATATCGGGTCATCCGAGGTGAATCGCATTCAGGTAGACCCTGGGTCCGCACTAAGCATCATACCTCGCCGGGTCATGCAATTTCTGGGCATTCCTACCCATCGTCTGAGCCCTACCCAGACGACTATTTATGGGTTTAATGCCAACAGCTCCCGCCCGATGGGGAAGATCAAGCTCAAATGCCGGATCGGGAGCCTCAAATCAGAAGTAACGTGTTACGTCATTGACGCTGACACGTCTTACAACCTGTTGCTGGGACGACCATGGATTCACCAAAATTCCATCGTCCCCTCCACTCTCCATCAAGTCATGAAATACATTGACGAGAGCGGACAGGTCCGAACGTTGATTGCCGAAAGGCATCCGTTCAAAGGGGTTGAGAATTATTTCACGGATTCCCTCTTATATGAGGAGAATAATGAAACCCCGCAACCAGAGGAGCCAGACTCTGGTAACGAGGCTGACATCGAGCCCGAAAAAGAAGAGTGCATGTGGGAGCTAGAACCACTTGTAAAGAGCACTAATAAGCTCGATGTTGATACCACCGACGATGTAGGCGGTTGGTATATTAATGAAGATTTAGATTTCGCGTACTTTCCTGTGTGTGAGTCTGATTCAATACCGTCGGATACCAGTACCGGCGTAGACGAGGATGTATGGTCGGCAATGGGTGCTTTGACATCATTGCATGTACCAATAAAATCATCCTTCGGGACGTACCAGGATGATGGTGATGCACAAGAATCTGTATTCATGGTTCCAGTCAGACGAAAAGGCCAAAGACCAATACTTTTTGGGCGAGGCTCGTCTCAACCAACACCCCATGATGAATCAGAAGGCGAAGAAGAGCCCCCGCAGTTCAATCACTATGAACCAAAAGCGCTCAAGATGATGAAGCGTATGGGGTATGATCTAGCCAGCGGACCCGGGTTGAACTTCGGCAAAGGAAGGAGATCGTTGCTCCGATCTTTTGTGCCAAAAGGGAAAGCACCTGATTATTATCATCAGACCCGCAGGGGGTTGGGCTATATATCAACTCCGATCCCGTCAGCCCCTGATTCCGAGGAACCATCAGGCCATGATCACTCTTCAGACACGTCATCGTGGGAATCAGATGTCAGTATTGGCAACATCTTCAAAGGGCTTTCAGTAAACATGGCTTCAACAAACCATCTGGAAGACGAAGACGAAGAAATGATCCAGTCAGATACAGACCCCTGGATCAAACACCTGAATGCTCTCTGGGATATCCGCTTCGAACAGCGTGAGCCACCCACAGAAGACAAGGTTGTTCAGATCAACCTAGGAGATGATGCTAATCCTAAGCCCATCTTCATAAGTGACGGCCTGTCACCATCAGAGAAGAAGGATCTAATATCTCTTATACAAGAGTATATAGACGTCTTCGCCTGGAATTATGAGGACATGCCTGGACTCGATCCTCAAGTGGCTATGCACCGCCTCAACATCAGTCCGGATGTAAAGCCCGTCAAGCAACAGCAGCGACGGTTTCGTCCAGAAGTAATGGAAGCCATTCAATCAGAAGTCAAAAAGCTCATTGACTCTGGCTTCATCAGGGAGGAACAACATCCCGACTGGGTAGCTAACATTGTCCCCGTTGCTAAGAAGAACGGGAAGATCCGGATCTGCATCGACTTCCGCGATCTAAACGGGGCCTGCCCCAAAGACGAGTTCCCGTTGCCAATCACAGATGTCATGATTGACAATACATGCGGGTTCGAGCGAATGTCCTTTATGGACGGATTCTCAGGTTACAATCAAATCAAGATGTACCCTGACGACGAAAAGCATACCTCCTTCAGGACACCTCTAGGAGTATACTGCTACACCGTCATGCCCTTCGGACTAAAGAATGCAGGGGCAACATACCAAAGGGCTATGAATGCCATTTTCCACCAGCAGATACGCAAAACGGTGGAGTGCTATGTCGATGACATCGCGGTGAAAAGCCGCACTAAAGGCGATCACATAGCGGACCTAAAAGCGGTCTTTGACATCATGCGGGCTCATCAATTGAAGATGAATCCCACCAAATCATTCCTGGGGGTAGCCAGCGGAAAATTCCTAGGGTTTGTTGTAACCTCTACCGGAATTCATTTGGATCCGGAGAAGGTTCGCGCCATTCAGGAAATGCAACCTCCAAGAAGCCTCAGGGAGCTCAGAGGATTGCAGGGACGACTGGCATACATCCGCAGATTTATTTCAAATCTCTCCGGAAGATGCCAACCCTTCGCTAAGCTGATGAAGAAGGGAGTCTCGTTCATATGGGACGACGCTTGCCAGCAAGCATTCGAGGAGATCAAACGATACCTCACCCAACCACCAGTACTTGCAGCCCCGGTATCCGGAAAACCCTTCCTGGTGTACGTCCGATCGATGGATCATTCTTTGGGAGCTCTACTAGCTCAGAATGATGACCAAGGACGAGAACAAGCAATCTACTACCTCAGTAGAACGATGATCGGGGCCGAACATCGATACAACCCGATCGAGAAGGAGTGTTTGGCCTTGGTGTTCGCTATTCAGAAAATGCGACATTATCTGGCAGGCCAAACTATAAATGTCATATCAAAAGTCAACCCCTGAGGTTGCTTATGACAAAGCCTTCATCATTGAATGGCCGGCTGGCGAAATGGGCTATATTGCTCTCTCAATATGAGATGCACTTCCTGCCACAGAAGGCCATTAAAGGACAAGCGGTGGCGGACTTCTTAGCCGAACACCCAGATCCGAGGGCAGCCAAACTTTATGAGGATCTCCCAGATGAGGTCACTGAAGTATGCCTGACTCAGGCAACATTCGAAGGACAAGTATGGCAACTTTTCTTCGATGGTGCATCAAGGGCAAGCCCAAAGGGACACACAGTAGCGGGGGTAGGAGTAGTACTCGTCTCCCCACAAAACTACGTGATCCCCCGGGCTATCTCGTTAACCGAACCCTGTTCCAACAATGTGGCGGAATACAACGCTCTCCTGATTGGGATGCAATTCGCCGATGAGATTGGCGTTAAAAATCTCGAGGCATACGGTGATTCCAAACTCATCGTCAGCCAAGTTCGCGGAGAGTATGAGGTCAGGCATGAAGATCTAGTACCCTACTACAACGCGACAGTCCACATGGCCGAGAGGTTTTCAAACTTCTACATCGACCATGTACCGCGCAAGCAAAATGCGCATGCAGATGCACTTGCATCCCTTGCTGCCTCCTTAGCTCTTCCAGCTGGAGCAATGGAGAAGGTATTCGTCTATAGCCACGACCTATACTGCCCAAAAAGTCCCCTCGGAGACTACCAGAGGTCAACGGGAGATCGTCGCGGTAAGGAAACACTTGAAGTGTCAACCGATCCAGAACTTAAAGACTGGCGATTCCCCTACATTGATTTTGTCTTATACGGCATCCTGCCTGAAGACACCAAAGAGGCGGCCGCCATTCGGAGGAAAGCCCCCAAATTTTACTATAATGCGATCACGCGAACACTGTACCGTCGATCGCATGACGGGATCCTGCTCCGGTGCCTCTCATCAAAAGAAGCCCGTGAAGTGTTGAAAGAAGCCCACGATGGTATTTGTGGAGCTCATCAACCTGGCCCGAAGCTGGCAAACCGACTCCAAAGATTGGGTTACTATTGGCCCAAGATGATTGTCGACGCCATCTCCCTCGCTAAGAGATGTCACGCCTGTCAAATACATGGCGATTTCATCCATCAAGCACCAGGGTATCTCCACTCTACGACCTCTACTTGGCCGTTCGAAATGTGGGGGATGGACGTGGTTGGCCCCATCAGCCCACCATCGTCGAAAGGACATCGGTTCATTCTAGCAATAACCGATTACTTCTCCAAGTGGGCCGAAGCTGTTCCTCTAAAAGAGGTAAAATCGTCTAACGTGATCAAGTTCGTGAAACATCACGTTATCTATCGCTTCGGTGTGCCTCGGCGGATCGTCCATGACAATGGACCCCAGTTCATCAGCCAGGCTTTCCAGAGATTCTGTGCTAAGTTCAGAATCCAGAGTGTGTCATCAACGGCATACTATCCTCCCGCCAACGGCCTCGCGGAAGCTTTCAATAAGACTATTGGCAAGCTTCTCAAGAAATTCGTCTCGAAAAGTCAACGAGACTGGGACGATAAGTTGGGTGAATGCTTATGGGCATATCGCACGACCGTGCGAACCCCAACTAAAGCCACGCCATTTTCCTTGGTGTACGGATGTGAAGCTGTCCTCCCACTGGAAATCCAAATTCCATCTCTACGCGTCGCCCTGACCGCCGAGATGACAACAGAGGAGAAGCATCGACAGCGACTCCAAGAACTGGAGGCCTTAGACGACAAGCGTCTGCAGGCCCAGCAGCAGATCGAGCTTTATCAAGCTCGCATCACCAGAGCCTTCAACAAGAAAGTCAAAACGCGAACTTTCAAGAAAGGCGACCTTGTCTTAGCCGTCCGGAGACCCATGGTCATGACGCACAAGACAAAGGGAAAATTCCAACCCAAATGGGAAGGACCATTTGTAGTAGAGTCGGTCTACTCGAATGGATCGTATCGTCTCATAACCTCTAATGGCGATACACTCATGATGCCAATCAATGGCAAATTCCTGAAGAAATACTATCCCTAGATGGTGTTCTTCTGCCGATCAAGTTAATACCACACCTCTGATCAAACATCCAACGCCTTCGACGGCTAAGGATAGAGGAAAATGTTGGCATCTAAGCCCAACATAAGTCCTCGACAACTCATCATGCTGAGGGGAATAGCATGACTAGCCCAACTCAAACGGTAGTTGGTAAAGGCACCTCAAATCCGTTGACAGCTGAGGGTTTGCTAAAAATCCTAAGTGGACCTGATTCCACTCTCTCCTCCAAAATCTCTTACCAATTCTCATCCATAGAATGGTAGGACCACAAAATGCAAACATTACTACGTTAAACACTATACCTCTGGTAATGAATACTCCTTGTCGAGTACAAGCCCCGCTTGTTACCTCTACATAGAGCAGCAAACTTCAAAATTGCCAAGTTAACACTATACCTCTGGCATTTCAAATTCCACTTGTCAATTCTCATCAATAGAATGACAGGTCCTCAAATTGCTCCTATCAAGAGCCAATTCTTGTCAAGTTAATATCACACCTCTGACAAACTACTGTTTAAGTTAACATTACACCTCTAAGCAGTATATCAGGTGCCCGTCAAGTTAATATTACACCTCTGACAGTCACCCTTTCTTCAGACTTCCATATCGAAGCTGAAATGGACGATGCCAAGTTAACACTACACTTCTAGCATCCGAGTCATTGCTAAGTTCAACAATACACCTATGGCTATGACCTTTCCTCGACTTCCTTAAGCCGAGACGAACGATGCCAAGTTAACACTACACTTCTAGCATCCGAGTCATTGCTAAGTTCAACAATACACCTATGGCTATGACCTTTCCTCGACTTCTTCAAGCCGAGACGACTAATGCCAAGTTCAACATTACACCTCTAGCATTACCCTCACTGTTAAGTTAAACATCACACCTATGACAGTGACACCCTCAGTTTTCCCTTATAAAACTGAGATGTCGATGAGTTAAGTTAATATCACACCTCTAACTCATGTCCTTGTCAAGTTAACATTACACTTCTGACAAGACTATTTCCAACCCGTTAAGTTAATATCACACCTCTAACGGTAAGGACTTCCCTAGATTCCCCCGCGAGTCTAGTTTCATTTGATATTCTCCCCAACAGAATATCGAATTCATTTTGGAGGCATTGTTGGTTAACATTACACCAATAAACAATGTTTCCATCAACATCCCCAGCTGATCTGAAATCAAGTTAAGCACAAATCCTTGATAAAAGTTCATCTTTCCTGGGGGTACGAACTCCACCTGTCACTTTCTTCCACAAAGTGGCAGGTCCACCAAAAATCACCTCTGTCAAGTTAAGCTTACACCTCTGACAGTGTCATGAAAGTTCTTGAAACAAGATCTTTCCTCATATCTTTTGACTTATTAAGATTATGATTATAATTTTGATAAAGATCAAAAGACTTCCTTGCTCCTACATGTCCAACCAAAGGCAAAGAGTTCGAGACAAAAGAAGTAAAAAGGAGGGTGTCACTTTTATTTATATCCAAAAATATGAAAGTGATACAAAAACGCTCTCTTATACAAATAAGATTGAGCGTTACAAAAAAAAAAAAAAAGAAGGGAGGAGAAGGCTAAAAATCTCGATCTGGTAGGGAACGGATGCGCTCCCTGAGACGATGCATCTCATGCTGACGTGCCTTCTCAGCCTCCATCATCGCCTGGACCCGCAGCTCCTCTTCAGATAGGCAGGGTTTTTCAGCCAGCTGGGCTCGCAAAGTCTCCAATCTGGAGAGATGAACAGACTGGCTCTCTTCAGCCCGTACCCTTGCAGCCTTCTGCTCCTCTAGCTTCTTCTGGAGGGCGACGAGCTTCTCTTCATTGACAGCTAGCATGGCTTTGGCCTTAGCAATGGCAGCCCGAGCATTGGTAATAGCAAGCTCTGTGTTCTGCATGATAAGCTCAGTATCCCCTGAGTCTTCAATCAGCCTTTGGCATTCAGCCTGGGAACGCTCAAGGTTGCTGACCTCTTCGGCAATTTGTACTTCCACTTCCTGTCGCTCTTGCCTTTGGGCAGAAAGGAGGCTATCCAGGATGACTTGGGTTTCGTGGAGGGAGTCAGCTTCGTCTAAAGACTTCAGCTCTTTCAGGTCACTCTCCAACTGATCCACCACCCGCATACATGCCTGAGCAAGAGGAAGGCCCCCGACTAGCTCGATGTTCTCGGCCACATTCCCGAGAAATCTCCGGGCAAAGTCAAAAGAACGACGCCCAGAAAGGATAAAGTCGATGCACGATCGCATCGCTTCAAAGAACTGCCGCACCGTACTGCGCGTCAGGAAGTCCATGCTGTCATCACCCGGAACGCTCCCCGACCCCCTTTCTATCTCGGAAGAAGGGGTGTAGGCCGGCTCTTTTTGCGCAGAAGTCATGCTAACCGCCGATACGGCAAGAGCGGAACCAGCCACTGGTGCTTCCGGAGGTGCTATCCCTGCGGGAACTTCCGCGACCAATGATGGAGTGGCAAGCACGATTTCCTCAGAAACTTCATTTGAAACTTGAGCCGTGCAATCTCCTGGGAGTGGACCTGCCTCCACCCGAGCCTCCTTGACCTCAGTAGTGGCTTCCTCCTCTGGTAGAGTGGAAGGCTCCCCAGTATCAGCAGCTGCCCCCTCTGAGGGCATCTCAGCAGCTGAGGTCTCAATTCCCTGTGGCCGAGTCAACTCTCCCACCATCTCCTCAATATGCGAGGAGGTTGTAGCCTCGGCATCTCCGGTTGGCCCTGCAATATAAAATAAAGAATGTCAAGACATCTTCTTCAACATGCAAAGAGAAAATTGGACAGTAGGGGGAAAGGGTACCTTTAACAGGGATAGCCGCCACTGACGGTGCAGACGATGGCTCGCCTCCATACATTTCCTCCTCTGAGATATGGAAGAACTTGCTTTGATCAGGAGGAGCGGGTTCCTCGCTATAGTCGACTTCGTCCTCAAAGAGGCTTTCCCCTGAGAACGAAGAAGACGACAGCTCAGGAAGCTCCGTAATCGGAGCCTTGCCTCCAATCACCCCAGTAGTAGGACTAGGGTCGACGGCCCTGGAACTAGAGATGAAGACGCCTGGAGACCCCAACTGCTGTGCCTCATCTCTCCCTTCATGAGCAGAAGGAGGTTTGAGCTGAGCTGAGATTTCCGGAAGTTCAACATCTTCATCGCCCATTATGTCAATCTCTGGGGATTCGGCATCAGCAGCAATAACGGGTTGTTCGATGAACTCCCCTTCCTCCACAGCCTCGCGGTGCGACTTAGGAGCACGAACTAAAGGGGGGAAATCCTCCTCTTCCGGAGGTTCCTCAACTCTGACGACGTCTTCAGGAGGAGCCTCAACTCCGGCAGAGATAGCTCCGGATTGAGAGACTTCAGCCGCCAAGTCCCTCCTAACCTTCTTCGGGGCAGGCTCAATAACAGAAGTGGGGCGGTGAGGACGCTTACTCACCACCTGCTTACATCTATTCGTCCGCGGCTCCTCCCTCGTCGCTGATGGCTCCGCCCTCGTTACTGACGGCTCATTCTTCGCTCGTGGCTCTGCCCTTGGCGGTCGTGGCTCTGTAGCTCGTGGCTCCCTCCTCGTCCTTCTCCCGACCTCCTTACGGGCTTTCCGGTACTGCTCTACGAGTCTCGTTGGTTTACCAGACTCTGTCCTTGCCTCGAGGCTTGCATTGATGCTCTCGATACATGAAGATGCCGGAAGAAAGTCTGGTGTCTGGACGGCTTGGGAGTACCAAGTACAATAGCTTAGACTCATCTGGCACTTGGGCGCTTCGAGAGGTAGACGGAAGGTTGTTCCTGTCCCTCCAGCCACACTATAGTACCAGGCCCGAGCACCCTCGAACAAGTTCCCTTCGAAGGCGAGATAAGCATTTGGATTCCCGATATAGAGCTGGTCATAGCCGAACTGTCGAGCGAAGCGATTCGGCATGTATGGCTCAATGGTACATGACGTCCCTTGTCGAAAAAGCATATACCCGGGCCGAATATTGAGCAACCACCAGAAGGCTCCCTGGGATAACCTCGTGAAATCATCAGGGCCTGCGGAATCGACAAGTAGATCGCCGTAGGATGCACCAGGGATCTGGAGGAGGCAACGATTGAGCTGATAGTTTGCCGGGGCTGAAAGACGCTTCCGGATGTAATATATATAAGGATCTTCCCACCTTGAACCCTCCAATCGCTGTATGAAGGGGACGGAGTCCTCCTTCCAACGCACCGCCGTCATCAAAGAGGGGCAGTGCATCACATACCAGGCCATAAGGTATGTGTAAGGCAGCTCGACCCGAGGATTGGGATGCTTCACCACTGGATTCCCCTCTGCGTCCGTGAGCGGCTTCCCCTCGGAATCCACAGTTTTTGGCGGCTCACAAAAGCTTTTAGCCAGCGCCCGCAGCCCGCTCTGAATACCAGCCACCACGGTCGGGAGAAGAGCTATAGGGTTGCCATGGGCCAGAAGCACCGCCGGGTACACCACGTCGGCAACTATAACTTCATGTGGCAGCGTGGGCACCACACAACGCTTTAGCCACAGCATCAGAAAACCCGCCAGCAGCGCCCGATCGGAGATAGGAGTCCGGGCTTGGTGGTGGAAGCTTTCAAAAACCAAGTCGGGGTCGAAACCATCTTCGTTCGATTCTGTGGTGTAGAACTTCTCGGGAGCCTGGTCAATCCGGTCTTCGATCTCCCTATCAGAGCTGGGAGCCAATCGGGTGATCAAGTGGTCTTTGGTGTTCACATTGTTGAACAAATAACTGGCCCAAGACAGATACGTGACCCCCTGCGACCGCCATTTGGTGATCTGACCGCAGATATGGAAGTGACAGAGCACTTCCCAGTAGGTCTCGTATATGAGGGGAAACTCCTCCTTCACGTGGCGAAGCTCCACAGCGGTCGGGACATATTCTTCATAGGGCATGTCCCCTGTTACCAGTCCTGAGACCTCGTGCAGCTCGTGTAAGGCAAGGCCCATCTCCCCGACTGGAGTAAAGAACGTCCCCGTCAAGGGATTGTAACGTTCTAAGATCCCAAAGAAGTTTTGAGAACTTTGAGGGATCCCCCACTGTACGGCCCTGACCGCCGAGTACAGTCCTACACGCTTCAGCAAATCCCCGAGCTCGGTAAGGACAAAGCCAACCACCCTGCCCCACCAGTAATTCGCTGGGGAATGGATCCACCCATATGCACGGAACGCAACTGGATAGTCACCCTCCGCTGCCATGAACATGTTGAGGAAGGTGGTGCCAATGTGCGGTATCTCTCCAGACGGGATCTCCCTCTTGCGCGATCCAGGGAAAAGGCCGATAACCGACCCGTCATGGCCGTCATGACGGTTCACTTGGTAGTGGGAGCCCAGATCGCCAAGAGTAACCTCAGGAGCATATCGAGCGAGGTCAAACTCCATCTTCCGCGGGACGGACATATGCTGGTAATAGAACATAGGGTACATCCTATCCATGGCCGGGAGAAAGAACCTTCTGCCCCCTATTTGACGGAGCCATGTGTAAGTCCCTTCGTGCACGCGATGGCCGCCATCGTGGATATGATCCCCGAAGAAGAAGGCGGGCTTCTCCAGCTGAATGCCATCATCCGTGATGAATGCTGCATCGGTCATAAGCACTCGAAGAGTCCTCATATCGACGTTCGAGAGCTTCTTCTCACGAGCCGGCGACTGGTCGGCAGTCACAGGGACAGTCCTTTGCAGCACAAAGGTTAGGTTCCGGTCAGCACCACCTACATGCCCAAAATGGCGTATCTTGGGGAGTGAAGCAGCAGGTTGCGGCGCTGCAAAAAGATAAAAACACTTAAGTCAGATGCTTTACCAAAAGCAAAGAGAAATACTAAGTGTTTATAATTTAAACGCAGAAGAGATACTGGACGCAGGAATTATCAAATCCGCGTCCAGACCTGCAACTCTGCGTCAGGAAGCACAGAACGCAAGGATCAAATCCGCGTTCTGCAAACCAATACTTATGAAATTCCAAAGTACTTGGACTCAGACGCCAGATTCATCAAATTGGCGCCTGATGACACAGAACGCGAAGATCAATTCCGCGTTCTACAAACCAATACTTACGAAATTCCAAAGTACTTGGACTCAGACGCCAGATTCATCAAATTGGCGCCTGATGACACAGAACGCGAAGATCAAATCCGCGTTCTGCAAGCCAAGACTTGACTCTGCCCGGACTCAGACGCCAGATTCATCAAATTGGCGCCTGATGACACAGAACGCGAAAATCAAATCTGCGTTCTGTAAGCTGCGTCCAGAGACCTTCACAGTTAGAAATATTCTAAGTGAAGGACCCGAAGTGCAGAGTCCTTGGGCGTCAGATTGTCTAATCCGCGCCCCGGTTATCATCCCAAAGACTGCGTCTGGGGAATCAAACACATTCTCTGTGTTAAAGTTCTTAAAGGTGAAGTTCTGCCTAGACGGCATACTACCTTGGAGACCTTGGAGGACGAAGTCCTGCGCAGAGGAAGAGCTGCCCCTCCGGGCCTCGGTGGTGGTCGCCTTTGAGGAAGAAGCGGTCGGCTTAATCTTTGGTGCCATGGCGAATTTGATCCGAGGTTAAACAGAGGAACAGGGAGGAGAATATGTTTTTCTAAAGTTCCTAGCAAGCGCGAGAAGAAGAAGAGTCTCTCCAAACTGCTGCCTTTTATAGGCACAGGGATTCGCAGAGATACGCGGCGCGTGACCCAAGGGACGCTGCAGCGAATCGTCGCTTGACGCGTGTAACAAAATCATTTCCGGTGGCAAAGATCATGCGTCGCAACCTCGCCACGAGTTAAAAATTGACACGTGGAGCAGTTCATTTAATGAACCGCGAGATCCGCGCGCCAAAAGGCGAAATTTCGCCGTTTCCCCAGGCCAGCTGGCGGCGTAATCATGACAACATAGAGTCCGCGCCCAGAAAACGCACCGGACATGCCCCGTCAGCATTTCCAAGAGTGCGTTCGGAAGATCGCGTCTCCTCTAAGGAGTTCGCGTCTGGCCAAACATCGCGTCTATTTTATGGAAGCTGCGTCTTCAAAGCAGCCTCTGCTTTTCAAAAAGGAGCCTGCGTCCAGTCTTATGCGTCTGCAAGACAGTTCAACAGTACACTGGCGCCAACAGACAACCAACTACTCCCAGCCAAAAACGCACCCGTGACAGACTAAAAGCAATTGGGGAGGTCTAGGCTGTGTATCTAGACACTCAACACGATCGACTCTGATGGCTTCTAAGAGTTCAACAGTACACTCACGAAGACCAAATTCGGATAAGGTCAAACCCGAAGCATCAACAGTCCAGTCACAAAGGCGAACGCGGTTTAAGTCCAAAGTATTCCGAAATCCGTCCCATTCAACTGCGGAATATCGGAAACTTTGGAGGGGGTTCTGTAGGCTGTCTAAAAATGACTAACCAGGCAAGCCATCAAAGAAGCAGTCTTAAACATTAGACGCAAGGGACTGAAGCCCGCGTCTCAGCATCAAGGCGCGTCGGCCCGAAGCCCGCGTCTCAACTTCAAGGCGCGTTTGGTTCAAAGCCCGCGTCTCTACATCAAGGCGCGTCGGCCCGAAGCCCGCGTCTCAACTTCAAGGCGCGTTCGGTTCAAAACCCGCGTCTCAGCATCAAGGCGCGTCGGCCTGAAGCCCGCGTCTCAGCATCAAGGCGCGTCGGCCCGAAGCCCGCGTCTCAACTTCAAGGCGCGTTTGGTTCAAAGCCCGCGTCTCTACATCAAGGCGCGTCGGTTCAAAACCCGCGTCTCAGCATCAAGGCGCGTCGGCCTGAAGCCCGCGTCTCAGCATCAAGGCGCGTCGGTTCAAAGCCCGCGTCTCAGTTGCAACCGCCCCAGATCGTGGAGGTCAGTTACCGCGCGTATAGCGGGTAACGGCCCCTCATTCAGGCGCATTTTTAGGGGGCACGATCACCCCTTAAGACCCCTATAAATAGCCCTGTTGGCTATGAAGGAAGGGTCGATTGATTGAATCAAAAGGGAGAGGGGTCGGGCATTCTTGAATCCAGAATCAGAGAAGGGTCGGGCGAGCAAATTAAATCCAAAGGTCGGAGATTTTGAGAGAAGCACGACGCCAACAAGAGAGAAGACTCTTCAGCAGGCTTACTGAGTACTAACCGCTCTTCGCTTACCTCCTCTTTGAGAGTTTGGTAGACGGAGCTGAGTTACTCCCCTACTGGCCGAAGAGAAGACCCCCGAAGGTCCAGGACGGTCATCTGGTCAACGGAGAACAAGATTCACTCTCCATCGCCACACGAAGAACCCAGCCTTAAACAAAGGGAAGATTCAAGCATCCTCCCTCCCTTGTAGTCGGAATATTGTTTTGTTGTAATCTTTCAACTGATTCAAGGAAATTTTACGGCAAATCTCTTTCCGTACCGAACATAAACGTATTGGAGGAAGGGACCGGGTTGAACGGGAGGTGATCGAAGGGAAGATAATACGTTGTAAACGTATCAGAGGAAGGGACCGGGTTGAACCGGAGGTGATCGAAGGGAGATTATATTTATGTTGATCATGTATGCATGTTACGATTATATTTTATGTTGATCATGTATGCATATTGTGATTATATTTATGTTGATCATCTATGCATGTTGAGATTATATTTTATATTGATCATGTATGCATGTTGCGATTATATTTTATGTTGATCATGTATGCATGTTGCGATTATATTTATGTTGATCATGTATGCATGTTGCGATTATATTCTATGTTGATCATGTATATTAATATGGTTAAGTTAGAAATTGTATGTTAAAACTATAATGAATTGATATTCTAGACTCTAAGATAAGTCGACTTACCTAGGCAATTTCACCAGTATTAGTCGACTAGCCCTTGAGCTAAGTCAGTTATGGAAGGAAAAATGGGTAGACAAGTCACTGGAAACACATCTTAGTCGACTATATATAAACTGTAAGTCGACTAGGCTCAGTTACAGGAAAAAATAGAGAGTAGACATCTTCTTATCTATCTTTGACCATGACTAGTCGACTATAGATGATAAATAGTTGACTAGAGCCTATAGTAGTCGACTACATCAGAAAGGATAGTCGACTAGAATTAGTTATAAGTGACAAATAGATAGCAGCATATCTTTTTTATCCATAACTAGTCGACTATAGATGATGTATAAAGTCGACTAGTATATAGAGTGGTCGACTATACAGGTTAGGGTAGTCGACTATATAAGTCACTGGCAGCCAACAGAGAGTAAATACTTTTTGGATCAACCCGAGTCGACTATAGCTTCAATGTTAGTCAACTAATAGTGGTATTAGTCGACTATAGGAATGGGCAAGTCGACTAACAGGACCTATTACTGTGTTTGGGTTAGAACTTCAGCTAATACCTAAAACTTCACACATATAGTATAAAAATACAATTGCCAACCTGATGATAAAGTCCAAATAGACCTACTTAATGGACATGCATAAATATTGTTTTACTCACTGAGCTGTCGAGCTCACTCTGTTCTCATTATCACCTTCAGGTTTAGACAAAGGCAAGAGACCCGCTTAATGGCAACATATGCGGGATAGTGTCAACGGAGACATTTCACCCTTTTGCTTGTTCTTTTGATATGTATATCGTTGTAGAAAATTATGCATAACTTCTATTTGAATGTTTGCTATGAACTTGTAAATATTGAAATGATTGGTGCTAGACTCAAAGCCTATATTGTATTTTGGAATAGTAATGTATTAGACCATGTTTTCTTATGAGTTGTCGGACCAATATTTTGAAAAATGTTAAATCATGTTAAGATCATACATGCTATCACATTGGAGATTGATGTAAAGTATAGAGCAGTCTGATGTTAATAGAATGAAAGTATTGTATCTTGATGGTCTCACGCTTGGATAATCTGTGATGATTATAATCAATGAAAATTATTAACGAGGACCGTTACATTGAATATTAATTTTCTATCCTTTTCAAGCTCTTGGATGAATGAGAAGAACTTCGGGGGTATGTGCTTAGTTCGGTCACTTTTGATGAATCATTCCTTCATTTGAACGATGCATGCAACATTATCTTCAAACAGTACTGTTGGATCTCTGTTGACAGATAATCCACATGTTACTTGGATGTGTTGAGTTACAGACCTTAGCTATCACATTCTCGACTTGCTTCATGGAGTGCTATGACTTCAGCAAGATTAAAAGAAGTGACAATTAGTGTCTGCTTTTGTGAACGCCAATATATCGTTGTACATTCACATGTGAACACATATCCTATTTGAGACCTGATTTTATGTGAATCTGATAAGTAACCTGCATCTACATAACCAATCATTTCTTATTTTGATCTTCTGAAATAAAACAAATCAAAATTAATTGTTTCCTCGAAAATAATCTTCATACCATTACAATGTCTTCGTATAGGAGATGAGCTAAATCTTGTTAATAAATTAGTAGCAAATGCTATATCTGATCGGGTACAATTAGCAGATATATAAGAGCTCTAATTGCACTTAGGTATGATACTTCAGGACCAAGAACCTCTTTGTTATCTTAGCGAGGGCGAAATTGATTTTTTTTCACGTTCAATGATTTAACAACCATTGGAGTGCTTAAAGAATTTGCTTTATTCATGCTAAAGCATTCAAGACCTTTTCAGTATAATTTGATTGATGCAAAAGTATACCACTTTAAAGATACTCAATCTATAAACTAATACAATATTTGCTTTCTCCAAGGTCTTTCATTTCAAATGAATTCTTTAAATGCATCATTGCTTTTAGGACATTTTTATGAGTCTCAATAATGTTTAAATCATCAACATAGACATCAATGATAATAAATTCAGATGTTGTTTTCTTTATAAAAACACATGGGCATATAGGATTATTCTCATATCCTTCTTTTAACAAATACTTTAAGCGATTATATCATATGCGTCCTGATTTTTTTAACCCATATAACCATCTTTGTAATTTGATTGAATATAATTCTTTGGGTTTTGAACTTGATACTTCAGGCATTTTAAATCCTTCAGGGATTATCATATAAATATCGCTATTAAGCGATCTATATATAAGCTGTAATAACATCCATAAAAAGCATTTCAAAAATTTCAAAAACTGTTAGACTGATTAAATATCTAAACGCAATTACATTCATTACTGGAGAATACGTTTTTTCATAATTAATTTCAGGTCTTTGTGAAAAATCTTGAGCAACAAGTCAAGTTTTGTACCTCACAATCTCTCATTTTTTTCGTTACGCTTTCATACAAATTCATTTGTATCCTACTGGTCTCACGATTTCAGGCGTGAGGACAATGTGTCCAAATACTTTTTGCATAATAAGCGAATTCAATTCAGCCTGTATAGTCTCTTTTCTTTTTGTCCAATCATGTCTATTTTGACATTCAGTGACGGATCTTGGTTCAGGATCCCCTCTTCCGTTAATAATAACATGCTACAGAATAAAAAAATATTTCATCCATATTTTTCATCTCATTTCGATTCTATAATCCTCTTGTAATGACATAATCAATAGAGATCTTATAATTTTCTATACCTTCAGGTTCTATCTCTTGCTTCGTCTTATTTTGTGTTTCTTCTGTAACACCATTCTTTCACATTGGGACATCATGTTTATCTGCTTCTTTTCTTTTCGAGGATTTTTATCTTTGAGACCGATTAGTCTACGACGCTTCGGACATGTTTTAGACTCATTAGTGGCTTCATTTTTAGATTGTTCTTTTGGGATTACAATCCGAGTAAGAGCATTTACAGCTGGTATGTATAATTTAGTAACTCTTTTTGTATCAGTGAACGTATCTGGTAATTGATTTGTTATTTTTTGTAAATACATAATCTTTTACACTTCTGATTCACATTGTTTTATGTGAGGATCTGGATGCAATAAAAATGGTTCACTCCACTCTAGCTATTTTTTCCTCCCCTAATTCTGAAAAATTGCCTAATTGAAATAACAGTTAGCAAATCGAGCCTTAAACTTTACTGATTTTATGCTCAAGATATCTTATAATAGAAGGAGATTCATAGCCGATATATATTCTCAGTCTTCTTTGAGAACCCATCTTTGTACGTTGTGGTGGAGCAATCGGTACATATATCGCACAACTAAAAATTATGAAATGGAAAATATTTGGTTCTTGACCAAATACTAATTGTAAAAGGGAGTACTCATAATATACACTTGGTCTGATGCGAATTAATGCGGCAACATATAAAATTGCATGACTCCATATAGAAATAGGAAGCTTTGTTCTTATTATTAACGATCTAGTAAAGCTGGAGGCGTTTAATCAGTAATTCAAACAAACCATTTTATGTATGTACATGGGTAACAGGATGCTCAAAAGTTATCCTACTTGACATATAATAATCATTAAAGGCTTAAGACGTAAACTCAGCAGAATTATCAAGTTTAACTTTCTTGATTATGTAATCAGGAAACTGTGCTCGTAATCTAATTATCTGAGTAAGAAATCTTACAAATGCCACATTGTGAGTTGATAATAGACAAACGTGTGACCATCTACTAGAGCCATCTATTAATATCATAAAGTATCAAATGGTCCACAAAGTGGGTGAATGCCTACCTACATATATCACCTTGAATACGTTTAGAAATGTAGGTGATTCAATTTTTATTTTAGTTGGTGATGATCTTATGATTATTTTTCCAAGAGAACAACCTCACATGAAATTTTACAAGTTTGAAGGATCTTTTGGCCCTTCAAGGTATGTCCATGTGATTTTCTAATAATTTTTTACATCATTATTGAATCAGGATGACCTAAACGGTCATACCACAGAGTTAATGTATGTGTATCTTCTTTAACTACCATATGGGACTCAATTACATTATATATGTGTAATATAATCTTGAGAAAAGCTTTAAAAGTTATTCTAATATGTACTTCTTTCCTGATATATAAGTAATAAGATATATATACTTCATATTTTCTTCAGTTGCAGACTGACTATCATATCCATGAAGATATATATCATTAAAACTCAACAAATTTTTTTAGACTTTGATGAAAATAAAGTATCTTTTATGAAAAAATTTGTTTCATTTGACAATATGGAGTTGACTTTACCAGTTCCTTCAATCAAGTCTACAGGACCTGATATTATATTGATAATTACTTTTGTTGGCTTCAAATCGAAGAAGTACCTTTTATGTTAAAAATAGTGTGCGTTATCCCACTGTTTAGTAGCAAAATATCTCTGATTTTGATTTTAACTTCATCATTAGTATAATCCATATCAAGCTTCATGCAAAATAAATCATTTGATGAGAATAAAATTTTAAACATATTATTATAATGAAACATTATATTCAAAGATAATTTTGATAATTACAAATAACAAAACATGCTAATACAATAATATATCTAATTATCATCATTATCCATAGAATCGTGATGGGTTGAAAGCTTAGCAAAATTATCAGTAAAATATGAACCATAAATTTGTTGAATCATCCATAGGATCATCATGTTTGGTGAAATTCACTTTCATTTCTTTCCTTTCAAGGATACCTTATAAAGCATACAAAGGTGCTCTGGTATTCGACACACTCGAGACAGGGCCCTTTGAAGCCACATTTATAACAGGAATCTTCAGGATTTCGAAGAAAATTTTCACGAACATCTTTTCTTTTATCATGTCTTTCTACATGATGTTTCATGTGGATCGCGTTATTTTGTGAAGAGCTGTAAAAATCACTTCGACTGTGACCACATCCACGTCCACAACCATGATTATATCCTTATCCATAATGTTTAGAAAATACAGCATTTGCTTCTGAAAATGCTGCTGAACCAGTAGGACGTGACTGATAATTATTAATTAAAAGTTTATTATTCTTCTTGGTCACAAAAGGAGATGAAATTAGTTCAGAATATTTTTTAAAACCACGCAACCGATATTGCTGTTGTAGTGTTATATTAGATGCATGTAATATGGAGTAAGTTTTCTCTAACATTTCTTCATCTGTGATATTCATCCCATAGAATTTCAATTGAGATACTATTCTGAACATTACAGAGTAATAATCGTTGACTTTCTTGAATTCTTGAAAGCGCAAAGTATTTCATTCATCACGTGTGGCAAGAATCACCACTTTCTTTTAATAATCAAATCTTTCTTTGAAATTTTTTCATGAGACACTTGGGTCTCTCACTGTGAGTAATTCATATTTTAAACATTCATCAAGATGTCTACGGATACAGATCATCACTTTTGTCTTATCTTGCGACGACGTAAAGTTCATCTCTTTTATGGTTTCAGTAAAACTCATTGACTTGAGATGCATTTCTATGCCAATAACTCTAGATTTATAATTTCTTCTCGTGATATCAAGTAGAATGAACTCAAGCTTTACAAAATTTGACATAGTGATAACTATAACAAAATATAAAATAATTAGAATCACAATATTTTATTTCATAACAAAATAGTAAAACTTGCATCTCAATCATAATAGCGACAAATAAAAGAAGGAAGATGAACATTAAAATTAAAAGGTTCAAGTGAAAATCATTTAAATACATATCTACAATAAAAAGGATAATAATATTTATGATGATGACAATAATAATAAACTTCAAGAATGGATTAAGCATCTTGCGAAAATTTTGACTAAAAAACTTGTGAGATGATGAAAAAAATATGAGAATGAAAAGAGATTGAGAAGTAAGTTGTGTGATTTAGAACTCACCAATTTATAGAGTAAAACTAGTTGTTTATAGCCGTTATATAGCCATTGGGGGAGAGAGAAGATCAATTTGAATTTAATACAATGTAAGTAAGCAGATGGTAATAAAATACATTGTACTCTATATATATATATATATATATATATATATATATATATATATATATATATATATATATATTATATATATATATATATAATATATATATATAATATAATATATATAGGCTTACTGTACCTCAGCCCGCGGGCTGAGAGAGTTTTCTCAGCCTGCGGGCGTGGCAACATCACCGCCCCACATCTGTAATAATTTTGGCGGGCAAAATCCTGTAAAATCCCGCCCAATTTAATGCCAGTCACCTCAACATTGTAATTTCTAAAAATACCCTCCCTCACAACTTTTTACCGACCTTGGTAGCAGTCCTCAGAAAAAAACTGCGACCTTGGTAGCAGACCTTGGTAGCAGTCCTCAGAAAAAGACTGCGACCTTAGTAGCAGTCCTCAGAAAAAGACTGCGACCATGGTAGCAGTCCTTAGAAAAGACTGCGGTAGCAGACCTTGGTAGCAGTCCTCAGAAAAAGACTGCGACCTTGGTAGCAGTCCTCAGAAAAAGACTGCGACCATGGTAGCAGTCCTTAGAAAAGACTGTGACCGTGGTAGCAGTTCTCATAAAAACACTGCGACCATGATAGCAGTCCTCAGAAAAAGACTGCGACCTTGGTAGCAGTCCTCAGAAAAAGACTGCGACCTTGGTAGCAGTCCTTAGAAAAGACTGCGACCGTGGTAGCAGTTCTCATAAAAACACTGCGATCTTGGTAGCAGTCCTCAGAAAAAGACTGCGACCTTGGTAGCAGTCCTTAGAAAAGACTGCGACCGTGGTAGCAGTTCTCATAAGTACTGCGACTATATTAAAAATCATTAAATATCAAATCAGATAAAAAAATTAAAGAAGCAGCATTCAGTGTCTTTTACCGAAAAAGTAGCTTTTCATAAGGGGTATTTGG
This sequence comes from Agave tequilana, assembly GCA_038442645.1. NCBI lineage: Eukaryota > Viridiplantae > Streptophyta > Magnoliopsida > Asparagales > Asparagaceae > Agave > Agave tequilana. Next base: position 36,197 of record JAVJIF010024651.1, read on the forward strand.
TAATTTAACTTCTTTCGATAAGCGGGCCGCAAGTTAGTGGGGTACAAAATTGAGCCACGTCAGCGCAGGCTGAGAGAGTTCTCTCAGCCCGCGGGCTGATATACATTTTTCTATATAATATTATATATATATATATATTATATATATATATATATATATATATATATATATATTTATTTATTTATTTATTTATGAGATATAATATAGGCACGTCACTCTACTTGATGGGTATTTTGCAGACATAATTAATGAAGTAATAAATATTTCACGCTATGCTACTCGGTAAATATTTTAGTAGGTGTTTATACATATATAAATAGTAGAGTAATAAAATATATAATATTGGTAGCTTGTGGTTTATTTCACGCAAGCATCAATTGAGAGGTTAGTAAAGATATATTAAAAAATATTATTAGTTAATCATAATCACATCACTTTATTATAAATAGGTGGCAGAGCATCCTTTCTATATAGTAGTGGTGTTATATGAATGTAATTAGTATAATAATTTAGCTTTTCGTAATCACATCACATTATTATAAATAGGTGACGGAGCCTCTTTTCATATATAGTTGTATAATTCTAATCTATAATATATAATTTAATATGTAAAGTAGTATTTTAATATGTATACATGATTTGTATTATAAAATTATTATTATTTTATGTAAGTTTTCATAACTAATAGTTATAAATTTCTATTATATTTATTATTATTATTATTGATGATTATTAGTAGTAGATGTTGTTACTATTATTTCTTTATGATTATTATTATTTATTATTATAGTTGTTATTAGTAATATTGTTGTTATTGTTATTATTATTATTTACTATTATCGTTATTGTTTATTTTAATTATTATTTACATGTAATCTTTATGGATTATTATTATTGGTAGTATTATTAGTATTGCTACTATTATTATTAATTTGTTGTTATTCCTCCTATTAATATTTCATGTTTTTTCTCTTAAGCCCATGAATCTTAGACTCAAATCCAAAACCCAATAAGAAACTAAATCAAAATTTAAATTCATCTTAATTCTTTATCTCTTTAAATTTATGAATATATAAAAATAAAATATAATTATTTTTAAAATTGTTCAAAATTCTTCCTTATCCTAACACCTCAAAATCAAGTTCAAACTAATAATAAACGTTCAAATTTATGCCCATATCTAAATCCTAACTAAAAACCAATTTAAACCTAATCTAAACACTAGAAAAACATGATAAAACTCATCTTCTATAGCCATTTATAAATAAATCCAAAATTAATTCATAAATAAGTAAAAAAATGTATAATCTACTCTAGGAAGGAGGAGAAAGTTATTACCCATCAAGTTTTGGAATTGATCATCAATGCAAGTACCTAGTGTCCCTTTCTTTCCCTTAATTTCCTTGCATTTTAATCTAATAGAAATCATGCTTAAGAATCTCCATGATTTTTTCCATCCATGATCCTTTCTGAATTATGATTGTATGAGAAAATTATTTATTTTGCTTGAAGTTAACCTAGTTTGTAAAATTATATAAATACTTTTATATTGTTCTTATATGATAGTATGGTCAATACTTTCAGATATTATCATTCTTCTTTAGCATTTAGTCTTGAATATACCAATAGAAGTTATGTGATGGGAAATACAGTGTACTTTAGTGTGATTTTTTCTATTTTTGATGTTCAGTAACTAAGTATTTTAGGTAAGTTTACTGTAGAGTTTATGCATAATTTAAAAACTGACCTTATATGATTCAATAATTTTATATGAAATTCTTAGTTATATGATTATGTGTGGGATAAATACTAAATTAAAAATCACATATAAAAGTAACAAAATATTATAAATCTGTCCCTAACTCAATTCTGAATAAATTTTTGTTTAGCCCTGACTATTCTGAAAAGTTTATTAAGTCCGGAATAAATTTCTGTTTAGTCCCTGATTATTCTGAAAATTCTGTTAAGTTCTAAATAAATTTTTGTTCAGTCCCTGACTATTTTGAAAATTCTGTTAAGTCCTAAATAAATTACTATTAAGTCCCCATAATTTTTGAAAATATTTTCAGACCTTAAATAACTACTGTTTAGTCCCTGTAATTTCTAAAAATTGTTTCCAGACTGAAAATATTACTATTTAGCCCCTGTAACTTCTGAAAATTATTTGCAGCCCTAAAATATCACTGTTTAGCTCCCACAAGTTTCCCAAAAAAATAAAGAAAAACAATCCGATCTAACATGCTAAAATAGTTTAGTTTCCATAAAATAGTCTAAGAATTTATTGATTTATGTTTTCTCCATGTTGAACCCTTTAATGAAACTTTAACAAACGTTAACTTAAAATCAAAATCTTAACACTAACAGATGTCAAGCTTCTAAGTTTAAATTCGAAATTTGGTTATAGACGAATTGAGACACGTTATTTATTTGATACTGGTTTTCATGCATGCTATTGATATTACCTATAGTTAATCACTTGTATATGCCATGCTTGGACAAATAATTGACATGACTGACATTGTTCACGTAGAGACATCACGATATAGGAATTATAACATGAACATCTTAAACAAGAACACATGAATATGAATATGAACATGAACATGAATAGGAAAGATTTAAATGACATGAATAAATACTTGCGTGAGACATATACTTGAAATTACTTGAGAAAGTGGCACATGGTGATTATATAGGCTTAGCAAGAACATGATAATATGGTCGTTCTTGGTATTTGGTTCACGCAAGAATATTCATGTTCTATGATAAAATTTGATTGTAAAAAAACTGACACACGGGGCTAATATGGGGGAAATCGATGGTGAAAACTAAGAAAATGTATCTTGAGTACGCCTGCCTATGTACAAGGTATGGTGGTGTTTATTTTACATGGTGCATGTCACTTTGTGACATGGGTTATTGATGAGCTCATTCTATTTATATATAACTATACTGTATTACTCCTGGCATGATTCCCCCTTGGGTAGACGGACGCTTTTTCCACTAGTAGTTTTCTAATAAATAACTATTGGTTGATATGCGAGAATAGGCTGTGGTATGGGACACAGTCGTTTTTGCATCTTAGGGGGCCAATTGCATGCATAGTAGGCGTAGGATGGGGTACATCTACTGCACGTGGCAGTTAGGGTAGTGTCACCTAATTAGTAACCTCTAGGAACATCTTCATAATTAATCATGTACTTTTGTGATTCTTGTGATGGTTACTACTAGTTGGTTATTTAGTTATACTTATTACACTTGACTTACTCCATGCTATGACCATATTTATGCTTCTGTGAATGCTTATTTATCATCATGACTTGGATATTATATGACTGGTTTTAGTAATAAACTCATGCTACAAGCACTTGATTTTGTAATGAAAATAAGTATTATGTAACTGCATATTGCGTGTCCTTTCCTTATTCATACACATCTGCGTGCTTTGCGCGTATTACATACTTTCTTTCCTTTGTTTATACTTGTCGGGAGGTTCTGACTCCCCGGGGTTTGCTTGCCCTAGATAACAGAGAATACATGGAACTATTAACTGAGGACAAGGAGTACTACGAGGAGCCAGTTGAAGCTCAGTAGAAGACTTGGAGATTCGTTTAGTTATTTACTTCTTTGAGAGTTTGGACTCATTTCTCAGTATATGCATTTGTACTAGTTATTTAGTTTTGTTTTATGTATGTATACTCTATTTGGACTTATATATATATATATATATATATATATATATATATATATATATATAATATATATATATATATATATGCAGCAAATAAAAATGGCATAATTTACAGTTAGAGGCTTAACATGCTCTTTTGAGTGTGTCGTCGGCCCAAGTCACGTGCTTATCTCACTCTAGCGGGAAGCGGGGCGTGACAATAGTAGTGGTGTTTATACGAGTATTATATGTAGAATTATCTTGAGATAATAGGTAGAAGCTGAGACTTGTGATATGACTTTTCTTTGAAAGTAGATGCTCGTGACAAGACTTTTACCTTAAGCTAATGGAGGTAGAGCTTTATGGCAAAACTTTTTTCCTGAGCTGATGAAAGTAGAGGCTGGTGATAGAACTAGAGCGCTTGTGTTGATAACCTGTTATAAAACTCGCTGAGACAGATTCTAGAGAGTAGAAATAGAAAATCTTATTGATTTCTGAAATGTACATTGAAATGAATCAAAAAGAACGTATTTATAGAAAAAAAAAAATTGGGTTAATATGCAATCAATAGTAACTATTTCATTAGGGGTGGCTTGTGGTTGGAGGATGGAGGATTGAAGATGTTATTAGTGGAGAGCCATCTTTTTTGGCCTATCTTAACGGAAGCATATTTCAAACTTACCGGTTTTTTATTAATAGACTTTATGTGCACAGCATGCATTAATAGAGAGAATCCAGTTCCACATCCAGTTTCCAAATTGGGCCCAAAGGTATAAAATCATGACCTCATTTTGCATAAAAGCATTAAAATAAAAAACAGGGGGGGGGGGGGGGGGGGGGGAAGGGGGAATTGGCTGGTACAAATTTAGCCTTTTTTTTCTTTTTTTTTTGCCTAAAATCGATCCTATTATCGTTTTAAATACAGTGTTTTTGTGTAAGTAATAAGTCTTGAAACATAGGGTATCCCAATTTCCATGGAAGAAAGAAATGTTTGCCTCAGATTAAAGGGATGAAAATGAGTTAAAGGAAATCCACTCCTTCCACAAAAATAAAATAAAAATAAAAAAATACAACCTTTTCTATCAAAAAATAAAAAAAAAAAAGAAAAGAAAAGGAAAGATAATATTTGCACTTTTGTTATGAATCCTTATACACAACATGTACTTATTTTCTTTTCTCTTCTTTTTCTTATTATAACTATGTGGTTTAGTTTCAGGAATCAATTAAACCATGTGCTCCCAGATAAAACTGCTTATAATTTATATACTTTTCATTATTCTTTCTTAATTATTGTTAGTGGGGAATGCCTATCATTAGTCCATACAATTTTATTTCTTTCCCTGTTTTAAATATGATTAAGACCTCATTAATGCTTAAAATGGCAACTTAGCAACTCCCTTGTTTTAAGTGCTCTCGTTTAAATCTATATGCTATTATTACTCATTTATTCTTTTCATGAAAAGTTTCAGATCAGGTAACACGTGCGCACATACATATGTAAAGACACGGGTAAAAGTATCGCATGAGTTTAAACTATAAGTCTATATTTCAATCTTCCAGATACTGGGCTGACTCACATGTTGAATTGGATTAGCTGATTCGTGCCTCCGTTCGTGCTTTTAATCGAGTTACTACATGTCAAATTTAAGTCTCCTACTTTGTATCCTATTTAACCTTCTTACTTGTTTGCCATAATAATATAATTTAATTAAGAGAAGACGACGATGGTGGAGACGCGATGAGAGAAAGAAGAAGAGGACGATGACTGTGGTGCGACAAAATAAAAAGGAAGAGGGCGACAATGGCGGAGCAAAGAAACAAAGAGGAGAGAGGGCTTTCGTGGTGGCACGACGACAAAAAAGAGTAAGCTTCGTTTGCGAGACAGGAGAGGAAAAGGAAGGAGCAGAGGGCTCCAATGATTACGTGACTAAGAGGAGGAGAGAGGCTAGATCAAAGAAGAGGGTGTTGATATGTATTTAATGAATAAATCAAACCATAATCTTAGCCATCCTGAAATCTCTAACCACCCTAAAAGTCATCAATAGCTACCCTATGAAGATCTTAGACACCCTATGAAGATCATAACCGCCGTATGAAGATCTCAGCCACTCTATGATTTTGATGTATGTGTGGGTGAAGTGATGAAAGGATTTAGAAGTTTTGCCAATAAATAGGCATCACATTACATGAGATTTGATGAGGAAGAAAGTGAGAAGAGAGAGTTGCTAAATAGTGTATTGTCCTCTCCTTTCTCTTATCATTTATCTTCCTTTTATTAAGCTCTAGTGAGTTAGATTTCATTGAGCTTGGGTGAGTCAGATTTGAGTTGTAATCTCTTGTATTCTCCCCTTTTGATCAGTGAATTCTTGTTGTTGTCTTCTCTCGTGAACGTAGGTCACATTGACCGAACCATATTAAATACTGGTGTGCTGTCGTATTTATTTCTATTAATTTTTATTGCTATTTGTCTCTCTTTATACTTGCCATTTCTTGTGCTTTAGAAGTGCACTTCTATAACAGAGGGGATGGCAATGTTGGGTGGTTTAGGTCCTAAGACAAGAAGTTGAAAACCGAGAAGAAAACGATTGTTTTGTTTAGCTTAACTGAATAGTCATTGATCAAATTCATGCACCCTTCAATTTTTAGACCTAAGTCAACTTAATTTAAGTTAAAATAGTAAATCATATTAAATAGTTTTTTTTAAAGAGACATACTTAGTTATTTTTGAAAGAATTTAATTAAAAATCCTTCCCACTCAAATTCAAAGCTGCTATATTCAAAGTCCACTCAGTAAAATTAATCTATATTATTTAAAATAATGTAGATTATTCCAATGGAGCGAATTTTGTATTTAAACGTCATAACATTGATTCATGCTTAAATCCTTTCAAAATAGTCAAGTCTATCTCGTTTTTTTTTTTATTACTTACTAAAATTTAAGTCAAAGTGAAACCTAAATAGGGTCTTCATTTGTGCCTCGTATTAACCATGCTATGAGTTGTGTCGTGTCAGATAGAGGCGAGCTTAGACGCGTTAAAATAATAATAATATGGACTTATTTTAAGGTCATGACATGATTCAAAATATTAGTTTAGACATCTAAGTGCCAACAAATTTCGTATTAACAACCAATCGTGCCTTAGGTTGGCCATGATTTATTTCCAGCCCTGTGTAGGAATGCAAATTGCCCGGGAGAAAGGAAATATAAGTAATAATGAAAAACATTTAAATAATCTATTAGTTTAACAGCATCAAATCGTAGATGCGTCCGAGCGGTCTGAGGGGAAATCTGTTGGGCCTTGCTCGTTGTTGTGGTCAATCACCGTCGAGATCACGCCACTTGATCTGCCATCTTCGGTGGCACCCCCATCACGTCTCCCCCCAGCATGGTCCAAAGAGAAAATTCGGGTCTACTTTCAGCCCGCATCAATCCGGAGCCACTTACATGAATTCTCAACTCAATGGAAACTGAGCAATACTCTGGAACTGAAGTCATCGATGCAAAGATTATCTCTGGAGCTACTCTGACCTCCGATATGAAAATTCTCTGAAGCTTGTCGCTCTTCTGTTGGTTATAACTGGACGATACGATCTCCGCGATTCGCGAATTCAGTTATGCTAACAGATCATTCCATGTTCAAAATGTTATAGTGACCTAGCATCAATGCTAGTTGTTATAAATAGTGGCAGATGTCTCTGCATGACAATTTTAACAATTAAGCGGCGAGATTCAAACGATTACGAGAAAATCATAACGTGCAAATCGTACAGTTATGGAGATCCAGAATAGCCGTGCCCTCAACGACTGCTCTGACAGGTATTAATACACCTTCATCCTCATGGAAAAAGGAGAGCTTCCGATTACCACCGAAAACACCACACATTAATATTCTGTGCTTTTTTGCAAATAAGAATACTTCTTTCACGTCTGAGAGTCTTTAGTCGGTACTCACATGGATGCTCTTTGATCTTAAAAGTGTTCTTCTCTTTTCTGTGTTATTGATAGGATCAATTAGGGGATTCCAATTGCATGGACAGAAAATCCCCACCACAACCGTGCAGATACGAGTACTGCTGTGGAGGTTTTTGTTTTTATTTTTTTTAATAATATTTTAATTTTAATAATATTTTAGTTTCCAATTATCTTAAAGTAATTAGTGAATCCCTTTATCCAATAAAATTCGAATGTCCCCATAGTTAACACTTATAATCTCAAATAATAAAAGGAATGTACAGATCCAGCACTATTTGACAAATTAAGGGCCCCTGCCCCTCATCTCATTGGTGGAGGACACACAACATGATACATATGCTTTAAATGTGGCCAAATTCTATGATGTTGATGAAAACGACTAATTAAATATCAAATCAAATTCTCAATTCATATTTTAATTCTGTCCCCAAGACATAAGATGATATCAATTAAATATGGGATATGGATGTACATGGATTAAATATCAAATGGGATAAGAATCTAGAATATCTTCTACTCAATTCAAACAAGCTCAACAACCACATCTTTAAAGGAAAAGGATGCAAACATCTAATTCATTGAACTCATTCCCTCAATTGACAAAGATGGAGTGAAAATTCCAGGACCCCATTCTTATTTTTTCTGGACTGACAAAGATGGAGTTGGCTCACAGTGATGGTGAGAAAACAAGCAAAAACTAGTGCATGTGACATATTTATTCCCCTTTGAGGGACACAAGGAGTGATTTGGACTCTCGTGCGTTTTTGACTGTGAACTGTAATCTGATTTTGAATCTAGAACCTCTTATTATAAGTCTAGCTTCAATGGTTAGCTTAGACTTCACTTGTCAGTATCATTTTTGTATGTTTCTCAAAACATACTCGAGGGTAAGTATACAACTTCTCTTAGAAAAGAAAAAAGGAAGAAACATGAGAGATGATGGTAAAAGGGTCAGTTTGACTGGGCTGTTTGGTTGTGTAGTATCCCTAATCTAATAATACTGTATTTTAATTTTCCACAAGTATTTATTTTGATCTATCGATTATTTTTATTTATCAAGTTAATTTCTTTCTCCTATGATTATTATTGTTGAGTATGCAAAATTATTTTCGGATAATATATGACAAATTATTCTTCCGTTATTATTTATTGTTAATTCTATTTAGTGTACCATTATTTATTATTAGAGCTCAGTAATTATTATTGGCGTTTTATTATTTTTGTAAATAAGTATTGCGAGTTGTGATTGGTATTACTTATTTTAATATTAGCATTTATACTAATCTTGGTGGTGGTGGTGTATTCTCCTGGTTCGCCTCTCACCCTAATTCTCATTTACCCATTTGTGATTCCATAACCCGTTATGCCGATTTCCTTATTTCTTGGTGAACCCAATACTTAACCTAATTGGATCCTAACCCGATTGCCTAGACCCAATACCCATCTATATATATAATCCTATCTACACCTAAACCCAAAACCTAGTGATTAACCTAAACCTAATCTCTCCCAACAACAACAGTCGCACCTCTCTCTCTCTCCTTGCAGCCGAACACCACCAGCAGAGATCCTCCATTGAAACCCCTCCCCAGATCCCGCAGCCACAGCCCAGGCCAGACCGCCGGATCTCCTCCCCTCCGCAGGCTGTGAACCCCTGCTGCGTTCCCCGGCAACAGCCGCCCGTGCAGCCCCAGCAGCCCCCTGTTGACAGGCCGGCAGCAGCAAGTCACCCAGCGAGGCTGCCCCCATCAACAGCCCAGGCGCCACCAGCCCCTGCCGGAGCTCCGCCCAGTCCCCTTGCAGATTTGTGCGCAAGCACAGATCACCAGGCCGCAACCTCCTTGGCTGCGCAACCAGAAGCCAAGCCGGACATCTTCGACAGCGCCCAGGCCAACCAGCAGCGCCCCCTTTCTCCATCTGCGGCAGTCCCTTAGCAGATATACAGCGACCCCCTCGCTGCGCCCCTCCTCCACCTGCAGTCACAGTCCCCTTCCAGCAAGCGAGGACAGTCTCAGCAACAGGCGCAGCAACAGATCAGCAGCACGTGTAATATCCCTAATCTAAAACTACTATATTTTTAATTTCCTGAAGTATTTATTTTAATTTACAAATTATTTTTATCAACTTAATCTATTATTTTCTTGATTGTAATTATTATTAATATTATTAATGTTGCTATTGTTACTGTTATTTATTAGTTTGGTCATGTAATGTTATTGGTATTATTAATATTATTATCTTGATTAAGTAATGTTACTACTAATGTTGGATTATTATTTTGTAGTGGTGTATTCCCTTTCCCTTGACTTCTATTCATGCTCTATTCCCTTGTATCTTGGTTACCCATCTACCCGTTTGGATCCTAACCCATACCCGCTAGCCAAAAACCCAACACCTATTCATCTATTGGATCTCAACCCATTTGGATCAAACCCAACACCTATTTGTCTAATTGGACTCAAACCCCAAACCCATTACCTATTTGGATCAACCGAAACCCAATCCAACCCACAAACCCATAACCTACCCATCCTATATATAATCCTATCTTAGCCTTAACCTAAACCTAGACCAAACCCTAATCTAAATTCTATGCTTAACCTAGATCTAATCTCCCCCTTCACAAAACTGCTGCCGCACCTCCTTCTCCTCTCCCTCCAATGAAGCAGCGCCATCCTCCAGCCTCCGTCGGCTCTCCATCTTGCCGAGATCCGAACCCACATCCTCTCCCCCATCAGCATCTGCCGCCCCAACTTTCCCCATGGCCGGCACCACAGCTCAGGCCGGTCATCACCAGCCAGGCCGGGTCTAGCCAACCTGCAGATCTGCGCCTCCTCCCTTGCAGACCCGCAGATCCGACCAGACCGCACCCCTTTTGCAGCTGTCCCTCTCCTTCGGATCCAGCAGAACCTCCTCTCCTCTTGGCCGGACCCCTCCAGCAATCTGTGCATCCCACAGGCCAGCCGAGTTCCCTCAGCAGCCCACAACAGATCCAGATCTTCCAGCCGAGCAACACGGCAACAGCCACACCAGCCAACAGCGAGCCCCTCCAGCAGATCCTTTCTCCTTGCCGCATCTCTCCACTTCAGACGGCCACGGCAGCAAGCACAGCAGCCCGGAGATCCACCACAGTCGCCAGCAGACCAGTTCAAGGCCGTGTACACCCTCCAGCGCCGACAGATCCAACAGATCTGCGCAACAGTCCAGACTGCGCACGACCAGCGCACAGACGGGCGAGCAGCGAATTCTCCTGATCCACGTCAGACCTTCATCGGAGACCAGTGCGGTGACCTTCTCCAGTGTCTTGGCCACCCTCCCGTGCAATCCGATGGCGAGGAACGACACCACAGCGACCGCGGTAGCGACTCGCCCGGCGACGCGAACAGCAGATCCAGAACCAGACCAGCAGCGCAGGCAGCGGGCGAGCGGCGATTCCAGGCCCTTCCGGCGAGCGCGAGACCTCCAGATTGCAGCCAGGTCTTCCCCAAGACCCTGGCTACCGTCCTATGCAGTCCGACAGCGAAGAGCGGCGCCACGGCGATCGTAACGGCGACTCACCCGGTAACGTGCAGATTCCCCAAAGTGAGTGTTTCTCTCTCCTTCTCTCTTTTATTCTTCAAGTAATTATACATGTTGTGTATGTGATATCATTTGTTTCGTTATATGATTTTATGTATGGGAATCGTAAGTTTGGATATAAATCGTCATTCCCTTTAATTTGTCATCATTGAACGTATATATATATATGTTATGCTCACACATCTATCATGTTAGAACCCCATGTTTACCATGTGAGTGCTTGGATTATCAGTGTAGATATGCATGTTGGAATGTGTGTGGGTATTGGAGAGAATATGAGAAGAAGGATAGATGTATCCCAGACCTGTCTGTGACTGACAGAGCCGGATTAGTCGACTAATACCTATTATTAGTCGACTAATAGCTCTGTTAGTCGACTAACAGTTTTCCCCTAGTCGACTAATTTAGCTTCCAGGATATGATGAACTCTCTGTATCTCTCTGCTGGTCGACTTGATGTATTTAGTAGTCGACCAATAGTTAGTGTAGTCGACTAGCCATTCCTGTTAGTCGACTTGGCCTTGGTATAGTCGACTTGACTTACCTGATTAGTCGACTATACTTTCCCCTAGTCGACTTATATATAGCCTTAGTCGACTAATGTGAGTCTGTCAGCTATGAGTAGTTCCTTTATTGGATTGTGGACTTCACCCATGAGTTGTGTAGTGGATATAGATGGTGTATATGATATCGAGGGATATATTATGGATGGATATATGATGGAATGACTTGACTTATCATGTTCGAACTTAGACACATGTTTATGATATGTTGTAGTACCGTGTGTTGGGATATCACGATTGATCTTAATAGAAGAGGGTATTGTGGAGTCTTATGGATCAGAGTTGTATGTTAGAGTGAGAGGATTAATACTGGATATTGTGATATGATGGAACAACAATTATTATATCAGATTTCTAGACTTGTAATGGGACTAGATGATTACAGAACTATTGGGATTATGAATTGGCTGTGATGACTTGAATCTAAAGTTGAGTATATGAGGACTATCAGATGATATGTTATTAATGCTAAGTATCAGAAGTAACTATTCTATGTTGCAGCTATTTGAGGACATGTAAATTATGATTCTACTTTACTTAAAGATTAGAGTTCTTGATGATTAGATGGTACATGGACTATTTCAGAGTTGGACTGTGATTTGGACTGGACTTGAGGTATAGAGGACAGTTGATATATCTTATGTAGAGGACTTGATATTCTCTCATTGATAATAACTTAGTTGATGATTCATTCAGATATTGAGGTTGACTTGTTACGATGTTCTTGAGGATGTCTCCTATTTAGATATGATTGGGGTATGCGTTTGACTTGTTGATCTCAAGGACATGTCTAATTATTGATTACACCTATTGATAGAGATTGAGTTATGGCGATGGTGATCTAGTCGATATCAGCGATCTATATCTTGGAGTTTGATAACGGTTATTAATTGATCTCAGTTATTGGTGGTTATAAGACAAGAACATATTGGTGTTGAGTGAGAGGATTAATTACAGATTCATTGATATAGTAGTCTACCGTGTTGGCTTACATTGATACGGACTGATACTTAAAGAATTGCAAGGATAATATTGGAAATATAAGTTGATGGAATAGTTAATGATATCTCTTTAGTATGGATGGGTGAGATTATGATCAGCTTTATTTGAGACTGTTTATTGAGCAGTAGCTAGACTATTGTTGTTGTATTGATCCATGTTATTGAAGTTACTGGGAAATGATTGTTTGACCGTAACCACGGTACAGTCCTATTGTTCATCATATACACGGTTACTGTTACTGTTACTGTTACTGTTACTGATATTGTTCACCGTGTATACGATTACTGATTTACTGTGACTGTACTGATATTGTTACCGTCCCGTAGCATCCCAGTAATTGGAATGGCATAAGATATTGATTGACACTAATGGCATTACCTCACTGACTGTGCACTAGACACCTTTCACTGGACCTTGACATATGACTGTATCACTGTTACTTGACATCTAGTACTCCTGTACCCCCCTGTATCCATGTCCCATGTACTGTTGACCTGTTAATAGCACAGTCAAACCGGCGTCCGGCGGTTTGCCGCCTGGTGTCGGGATTGACGAGGATGTATCCCACAATCGTACTAGCGTCCGGTGGATCCTGAATGGAACTAAGTGCCACACGGAACAAAGTGCCACATCATACACATGGTGGGGGCCACCTCTTGAATCCGTGGGGGCCACCTCTAGAATCCATTCCCCTCAGAGCAAAGTGCCACACGGAGCAAAGTGCCACACCACACACGTGGTGGGGGCCACCTCTTGAATCTGTGGGGGCCACCTCTTGAATCTGTAGGGCTATCTACTGATTGTGCCACCTGGTGTTAGCGTGATATTACATTCTCAGTGCCTATTAGCATCCACACGCACTTGTATGATGATAACCCCTAGGAGGCATGTTATTTGATTCTCTTTCCTATTCGAACAATGATACCCGCATATCGAAGTTCGGATGAGTTCTACTGGATGTGCGGGCTCCAGGGTGAACTGTCGGATGTTGTGGGACGCCGGTGGAAAATGATAAAGATAACGTAGAACATTACTGATTGTTATTGAATGAATTGAATGAACACATTGTGTTATACCCTGAATGGTTACCCAGCCTCATGACACATGACTGTACACATGATTGTAACCAGGACCACATGATTGTAACCAGGACCAGACTTATGATCGGACTTGGATACCAGTTTAGTGACATGTGATGGATACCCATTTTGACATTGATTGCATATTTACAGTTGTGCCATTTGTCTGTTACCTGTATTCATGTTGTTATCATATGTGTTACTGTTCAGTTACTTATTTTGTTATTTAGTCTTTTCTATCTGCAGTTATTCTTATTATTGTTTATGCACATTGTTCTTCTGCACGAGCTTTCTCTTTACACACACACTCACTATGGTCGCGTTCTGACGACCCTGGATTTGCACGTCCAGATATTGGACGATTGTTTCTAATGTGCAGGTGTTCGATGTGTTGGTACGCTTTGCGAGGAACTTGGGTCCTCTCCTTGATTCTGGTACTCTTGCATTTTATTCTTGTTATTATTCTTGATTCCTGTATATTACCTTTGACTTCTATACAGCTGCCACTTTTTCTTCCCGTTATTCATTGATATCATGTGTAGTCTTATATGTATTATTGCAGTGACCCTTGATTATTATAGTTCTGATTTATAACTCGTCCAAGTTAATTTAGGCTTAGCGTATATACGTGGGGTATTTTCCTCGCGTATATGCGTTGCCATAACGTCTCCGTATCTTTAGGATCGGGGCGTTACAGCACGACAGCCCAGATCAGCGCACACGGCAGCGAGCGAGCAACGAGTTCTTCCGATCCACGCCAGCCCGTCATCGGAGACTGACACGGTGACCTTCTCCAGTGCCTTGGCCACCCTCCCGCGCAGTCCGATGGCGAGGAACGGCACCACAGCGACCGCGGCAGCGACTCGCCCGGCGACGCGCACAGCAGATCCAGATCCAGACTAGCAGCGCAGACAGCGAGCGAGCGGCAGTTCCAGGCCCTTCCGGCGAGCGCGAGACCTCCAGCTTGCAGCCAGGCCTTCCCCAGTACCCTGGCTACCTTCCTATGCAGTCCGACAACGAAGAGCGGCACCACAGCGTCCACAATGGCGACTCGCCCGGTAACGAGCAGATTCCCCAATGTGAGTGTATTCTTCTCCTCCTTTTGATTACTCGTATTTATGTGCATTAATTTGATTATGATTTCATGTGTACATGTATATGGAATAGAGTAGTGATTGTATTTATTGATCTATGTAAGAGAAGAGGCACATACATGATTTATGGTGTGAGAGAGTAGATGTTGTGATGTCTCTGATTTCTGTTCTGGCCCAGGACTAGTCGACTTGCCCAGACTTATTAGTCGACTAACACCCCTGTTAGTCGACTATACCCAGACCTCTAGTCGACTAGTTTAACTTCCAGGAAACTATTGACTCTCTGTATATCTCTGTTAGTCGACTTGACATTTTTAGTAGTCGTCTAACAGTATGCCTAGTCGACTTGTATATCACCCCTAGTCGACTAACTTGGCCTGACAGCTATGAGTAGTTCCTTTATTGGATTGTGGACTTCACCCATGAGTCGTGTAATAGATATAGTTGATGTATATGATATCGAGGGATGGATATATGATGGAATGACCTGACTTATCATGTTAGAACTTAGATACATGTTTATAATATGTTGTGATACTGAGTGTTGGGATATCGTGATTGATCTTAATGTGAGGAGGAATTGTGAATACTTATGAATCAGAGTTGTATGTTTGAGTGAGAGGATTAGTACTAGATATTGTTATATGTTGGAACACTAATTATTATATCAGATTGCTAGATGTGTAACGGAACTAGATGATTATGGAACTAATGAGAATATGAGTGGGCTGTAATGACTTCAGATTGATCTGGATTTATGTTATTTACATTGAATGATGATCAGTAGTTAGAAATGACTTTATTAGTGAGTATTTGAGGACATATCAGATATGATTGAAGTAGTTGAGTAGATAATCTAGATCGCATGTGTTTGAGGATGTTTTCTATTTAATATGATTGGGGTATGTGTTTGACTGTTGATCTCGAAGACATGCATAGTTATTAATTACACCTATTGATAGAGATTGAGTGATGACGATGGTAATCTAGTCGATATCAGCGATCTATATCTTGGAGTTTGATAACAGTTATTAATTGATCTCAGTTATTGGTGGTTATAGGACTAGAACATATTGGTGTTGAGGAGAGGATTAATTACAGATTCATTGATATGGTAGTTTACCGTTTTGGCTTACACTGATACGGACTGATACTTAACGATTTGCAAGGATAGTATTGGGAATATAAGTTGATGGAATAGTTAATGATATCTCTTTAGTATGGAGGGGTGATGACTTTGATCAGACTAGAGTGTGGAGATCTGAATAGATGTATCAGAGCATTGACTATTTCGGTTATTGAGATGTGAATATACTGATGACGTAAAGATCAGATTAGACTGATATAATGAGAGAACAGGTTATTGATTTATTAAACTTGTGGATTACTGTACAGGATTACTTTGACATAGATTGATATTTGACGGTCAGGATGACTATTGAGGGTAGGTTCATGATGACTACGGAGATCGGATATTGTTATATGCAGTACAGGCATATGAGATATTGACTGGTTCCAGATGAGATTGGCTATTGAGTAATATCTAGTGCTGTTGTTATATTGATTCATGTTATTGAAAGTTACTGGAAAAATATTGTCGGACCGTAACATATACATTGTTATATTGTCCTACCGTTTATACGGTAATATTGTTCTACCGTTTACACGGTAATATTGTTCACATGGTTATTGTTACATCGATATTGTTATTGTCACCGTATCGTCCCAGTAATCGAAATAACATGGATATTGATTGTTATAAATAATAATGTAAATTGACAACTTACACTGGGATTAGGGAAATTGATGGAGGAGATAGCGTCTGTATTTTGGGTGGACCTAGGATACAGGTTGCGCAGCCGAGATACGGTTCCACTGCAGGGTTCCGGGGATGACTGACATCCCGTATTGTCCATATTGTCATTGTTATTGACATATTGTTATTGTTATTGTTATTGACTACCTAGCGGTAGGACCTGGTTCAGCGCCAGGTGATTGGGCCGTGGTTCCGGGTATGTACGGAACCCACCTAAAGCATGGATAATGTCTCTTCTGTTAATTTCAATAACACAGGACCTTAATTGACACGTGTAGTAGGCGTAGTATGGGATGCGTCCACTACATGCGTCAATTGGTGTTCGCTGACATAATAAATGACAATAAACTGTTAATGTATTGTGACTGACATTAATCACCTGTTTGTACATATATATCACTATGATAGACATATAACCATAACTAGGACCGGATTGTATAACACCTAGTGACATGTGATAGATTACACGCCTTGTCATTGATTGCATATTTACAGTTGTGCCATTCGTCTGCTACCTGTATTCATGTTTTTATCATATGTGTTACTGTTCAGTTATTTATTGTGTTATTTAGTCTTTCCATCTGCAGTTGTTCTTACTATTATATATGCACATGGTTTCTTCTGCACGAGCTGTTTCCCCTTTACACACACACTCATTATGGTCGCGTTCTGACGACCCTGGGTTTGTACGTCCAGCTATTGGGCGGTTGTTCTAATGTGCAGGGTTCGACGAGACTGTTCGTCTTGCGAGGGACTGGACGCTCTTTCTTCTGTTTCTGGTATTTTACCTCTTTATATTCTGTCATTTCCTGATTCTGTATTTATTGCTTTCAGCTGCCATGTTCTTGCCATCATTTATCTGCTATCCTTAGAATTGTCACTATATGTATTATTGCAGTGTTCATTGATAATTATATTTCCGATTTATAGCTTGTTCAGGTTACAATTTTGGCTTAGCGCGTATACGAGGGGTATTTTTCCTCGCGTATATGCGTCGCCATAACGTCTCCGTATCTTTAGGATCGGGGCGTTACAGGTTGCAAGGAAGTGGGCGGAAGTAAAGAAATAGGGAAGTATAATTGCTCACTTCTCTATCTATCCAAACACCGAAAAAGGAAAATAAGAAAACCTCTTTTCCTTTTATCTTTTCTCTTTTACAACCATTTTCTCACTTCCAGAGTGCTACAGTTAATTTTGTGATCATGTAAATCTCATTTGTAATAAATTGTAGCACAAAACAGTTAATTTTTTGACCATGTAAATCTCACTTGCATTTTAATTACAGTCTATTTTTTTTTCTTAATTAATTTTTATTTTAATATTATTTTACGGTCAACTTTGTGGTCAACTTTTTACTTTCACTTTTACATTACCATCCACACACCGAAAAAGACAAAATATTTTTCAAACCACACTTCCCAACAACATCCAAACACTAAAAAACTTACTAACTAATTTCCAAGTTCCAAAGGGAATTATTACTACTTCCTCAATTCCTCACTTCCTCACTTCCATCCTTAACCAAACAGGCCCTGCTTGGAAGCCGGTGGAAGTGAGTGAGAAGTGAAATTCTTTTCTTCTTGAAAAATGAGAATTTGTATTTTTTTTTCGATGTTTGGATGATAGTTGAGAAGTGTAATTCGAAAAGTATAATGTCTTTTCTGATATTTGATTGGTAATGTAAAAGTGAAAGTGAAAAAGTTGACCAGAAAGTTATTATTAGTGAGACTTTAATGACGACAAAATTAGACTATTTTGAGTTACAAGTTATTATTAGTGAGACTTACATGACGACAAAATTAACTTTATCATTCTGAAAATGAGAAAATAGTTGTGTAAAAGAAAAGTGTAAAGAGAAAAGTAAAAACGAAAAGTTTTTTTATTTTCTTTTTTTGGTATTTGAATGGGCAACAAAAGCCCCCAAACCAAACATCCCAAAATAAAGGCAATTTCATGAAGCAAGTGATGAAATATTCAAAAAAATCTCTCCAAGGCTCCAACTTAAATAATCAAAAAAAAGTTTGTTTTCTTATTTAAAATAGGGATTGAGAGAGATCTATTATCAGTTTCTCACTAAACAATCATAAAGAAAATTTTGAATCTTCTTGCTACGAAGAAGTAATAAATGATCATCTCCCCATCCGTCCATATAGTTTTGTTCTAAAGCCCCATATCCTAAAAATATGATATTTTAATTTGAAGCTCATATTTTTCCATGTTGATTAATGGTCAAGATATAAAGATGAAGATGTCCGTCTGTAACAATAGATTTGAAGGAGGAAAAAATGGAGAAGAAAACGATTTTTTTTAAAGTGTGTAACTAATAAAAGAATTTCAAAATTCATAGGCATAGAAACTTTGAATTACTAATTACCACTTGTGAAATTGTGACAGACAAGTGACCATTTTGGATCCAATTTCAATCACCGGTTTTGGCAACCTAGGGACTGTTTGATGAGAAAATCGGTCCAAAAAAAATTGACTCGGATCTCTTCTGAAAATATGAGCCTCACAGCAATCAGAAATCTAACTGTTCTCCTCTCTTTTGAGAGAAAAATACTGATAACTCAGAGAGAAAAACTGACATGGTTTGTTAGATATTTTTATTTTTAGATATATTTATCTTATTGTTAGATACTCTTATTTTTTAACATATTATCTTATTACTCTTTTTCTTATCTATTTACTCTTTCCTATATATATATATATATATATATATATATATATATATATGAGAAAAATGTATATCAGCCCGCGGGCTGAGAGTACTCTCTCAGCCTGCGGTGACGTGGCTCGATTTGTCACCTCACTGACTTGCGGCCCGCTTTTCGGGAGAAGTTAAATTACCAAATACCCCTTATGATAACTATTCCTTATTGTTTATTATTATTTTTCCCCCCTTTTATTTTGCCGCTCTTTATAGGATATAAATTACTTTTCGTCGTATTTCTTTACCTCTTTTTTGAAAGATCTAGTTTCTCCTTTTCAGCCTGGGATAAATTTTTTTTTAAAAAATATAAAATCTTTTCAGATCAATGTTTTCAGCCTGCGATAAAATTCTACTTTATAGTTTATTTTTTATATATATAATGTAGTCAGAGTCTTTGGTCGCATTGTACATTTAAACTGCGACCTTAGTCAAAGACTTTGGTCGCAGTGTACATCGTTAAATGCGACCAAGGTCGCAGTGTTGTTGTTGATAAAGATGGCCAGCAACTGCAATTTAAGGTTGCATTACATGGACTGCGACTTTGGTCGCAGTACGTTAAGTAAGTGTTTTCCTTTAGATTAAGATGCATAGCGACCAAGGTCGACACTGCTGTTTTGGTTTAAGACTACCGCCAGCAACTGCGACCAAGGTCGCCGTGTTGTTGTTTTATTAAGTGTTGTTTTGGATTAAGTCATTTTTTGAATCTAAATGAAAAATGAAAAGTTGTCTGTTGTCTGATGCGACTTGGAGTCACTCCGTGAGACGCGACCTGTCATAAAGATTTTATGAGATCTTTTTAACGTCAAGTCTACGTTGACGAACCCGCACCATTCGTTGTTTCCCGAAGCTGTTGTCCACGCAGCGGCTCTTCATTGAGACCATTAAGGCCGACGGTTCTGATTAATGAACCATTAATTATGGTTATTATGGGCTGGCTATAAATAGGGCTCACACTCTCCCTTTAACAGCCCATAATTAGACTGTTTTCATTTGAGAGCAATTGCTCTGAGAATTTTCGCCTTCTTCAGAGTCTCTAACAGGGGCCTGCCTCCATGGATGAAGATGACCCTATGCACGAAGATGACCCAGAGCTTGATTGTCCTTTTTCAGGTTCGCTGGGCCTCTGGGAGTATATTTTGGCCGGTGAACTTGATTGATGTTCGTCCACAAGGGAAGAAGTCATGGTCCTCGACGTCCACAGTTTTTTAATACACGGGGACCTCAATAACACCATTGCTCTTATTCAATAAGGGCTCTTTTGATGTTTAATCTTCTTTGTACTGCTATATTGTAACAGTCAATCTTATTGTATAAGAGATCGTTTTTTGTATCATTTTCACATGCCTGGAGATAAATGCGTGGACATAAATAAAAAACATATTTGTTTTTTAATAAACTACGACCTTTGGTCGCAGTCATGCATTGCAAACAATACAACTTGGACCAGAGACGACACTGCGACCAAGGTCGCATAAGACTATCAGTGCAAACAGAAAGAACTGCGACCAGGGGCGACATTGCGACCAAAAACTGCGACTAAGCAACTGCTGCGGTGACGTGTCACCTCGTCGCAGTGTTGTTGTTGATTAAGACTAAAGACCAGCAACTGCGACCAAGATTGCAGATTATTTTTTTAAGACTGCGGCCATCAACTGCGACCAAGGTCGCAGTGTTGTTGTTGATTATTTATAAGACCACCAACTGCGACCAAGGTCGCAGTGATATACTGCTATATTGTAAGAGTAAAGACCAGCAATTGCGACCAAGGTCGCTGTGTATTTTATTATGACTAAACACCAACAACTGCGATCAAGGTCGCAGTTTATTTTATTAAGACTACGGTCAGAAACTGCGACCAAGGCAGCAGTGTTGTTGATTAAGACTAAAGTCCAGCAACTGCGACCAAAGTCGCAGTGTATTTATTAAGTCTGTGTCCATGGTCGCAGTATTTCAACCAATACATAGTACTAAAAAAATTTATTTAACACAATTAACTTTAGAAAACAGATTTATATATATTTAAAAAGAAAAACAAAATACAATTTTGTTAACTTCTAATAGTCGTCATCACCATCGTAATCAGATTCGTCGTCAAGAGTCATGCTTTCGTCTTCTGTATCGCTTTCGTCTTCTGTCTCTTCCTCCTCTTCAGGTACAGTCTCATCGTCGCTTTCTTCCTCTTCATGTTTGTGTTT
Organism: Agave tequilana; assembly: GCA_038442645.1. Lineage (NCBI taxonomy): Eukaryota > Viridiplantae > Streptophyta > Magnoliopsida > Asparagales > Asparagaceae > Agave > Agave tequilana. The sequence continues at coordinate 57,877 of JAVJIF010024651.1, forward strand.
TGGTTCATCAATGAACTCCCAGAAAGGGTCGTCTGTATCAAGCTCAGATTCTGACCCGTAGCGAGACATTGTTTCAGAACTAAACATAAAATCATCATTTGATGATTGGCTTCTTTCGGTGAAGACGGTGGTGATGGTGAAGACATTGTTTGAATGTATTGGCTTCTTTCCGGTGAAGACGATGGTATGTTTTTAATCCTTTGCTCATGAACCTTTATATATTTTTAATCCCGGAATTCCAAAAGGTTTAAGCTCTCGGACCACGTGAATATCTCTCAAATATATTTTCTATCTTTTCCCAAAAATTGTATACTTCCTAGGTGACTGTTCAGTTATCCAAAACAGTTTAAAAGTTAATACACTATAAATTTAAATTACTTTGAACTCTAAAACAGTACATTATTGCGACGAAAGTCGCATTGAGAACTGATAAATGATTAACTGCGACCATAAACTGCATCCGTAGTAGGATTGCGACTAGGGTCGCAGTGTTTAAGAGCAGCAGTCGCAGTTTGGATATGTAATTAAAAGAGCTTATAAGTAATATAGTGAGAAAGAGACCTTACAAAAAAAATAGAATTAAAAGCTTTTAAAAGAAGACAAAATATAATTGAATATCAGAAGATCAGGAAATCCTAATCCTCGTCATTATCACCATCATAAGGAGATTCATCGTCTTCATTCTTCTGCTCTTCCTCTTCATCACTTATTTCCTCATCATCTTGCTGTTTTTGAGGTTTTTTTGTTTCACCGATGAACTCCCAGAATGGATCGTCTCTATCAAGCTCTTCGTCTGACCCGTTGCTAGGAAGCGAGCCTACAGCATCAGAGGACATGCTTTCATCAAGCATGTCTCCGTCAAGTGGCAGAGGAATAATGTCTTCTTCACTAACCCACATGAAAACTTCATTATCATCATGAATAGGAGGATCAGTTAATACATTATTTGATGTAGTGAGATAGTCAAAAGGAGTGAAGTCCAGACTGGTATCAGATTCACTAGAATATCCTGAAGACAAAGGACCGGTGGGGGAACGATTGAAGTTGAAATCTAAGTGTTCAGAGGAAGAAGAGGGGGAAGACATGATTCAAGAATGAATTTTTTTTGGAAGTTTTTGAAATCAAATTGAAAAGGAAGAGCAAAAATATAGTTTTTTTAGGTATGAGATAATATACTAGTAACAAGCACTATATAAAGGTGAATATTGTGGAAGAACATGAATAGTAATAATAATTGTTAGAGGTGATGATTGAGTATGTTAAGAAGTGGTAAAAAAAATTATATTTAATTGAAGATTTATTGCTGGAGAATCCGAAGTGCAAATTAACTTTTTATAGAATTGTTTGGCTATATCTTTAGATTACGTATGGTGCACATCTTTCCTTTCTCGAGATTAACATTCGTGCATCTCTTTTTTCTAGACTGGTGTTGTATCACGGTAGATATAATATTAATTACTTCTTTTGCATAAGGCATGAGAAAGAAGATTGCGAATTTGGTCGCAGTACCGAAGGAGGTCGCATTGCTATACGATAGCATTTTTTGTCTTGTATTCTTTATTCTGTATTAAGTCTGCGACCATGGAATATTTTTTTACTTTTGAATGCTAGAAGTCGCAGTCGTCATTTAAAAGGGGTATTTTTGTCATTTTGATTCACGATTGTTTAGGCGGGATTTTTTGATTTTTTTTGGCGCCCACACTCTGCGACCGATGTGTGGCCTATATTCAGCCACGTCCCGCAGGCTGAGAAACTCTCTCAGCCCGCAGGCTGAGGTACAGTATATATATATATATATATATATATATATATATATATATATATATATATATATATATATATATATATATATATATATATATATATATATATATATATATATATAATATATATATATATATATATATATAGAGAGAGAGAGAGAGAGAGAAATGTATATCAGCCCGCGGGCTGAGAGTACTCTCTCAGCCTGCGGTGACGTGGCTTGATTTGTCACCTCACTGACTTGCGGCCCGCTTTTAGGGAGAAGTTAAATTACCAAATACCCCTTATGATAACTATTCCTTATTGTTTATTATTATTTTTTCCCCCTTTTATTTTGCCGCTCTTTATAGGATATAAATTACTTTTCGCCGTATTTCTTTACCTCTTTTTTGAAAGATCTAGTTTCTCCTTTTCAGCCTGGGATAAATTTTTTTTTAAAATATAAAATCTTTTCAGATCAATGTTTTCAGCCTGCGATAAAATTCTACTTTATAGTTTATTTTTTTTATATATAATGTAGTCAGAGTCTTTGGTCGCATTGTACATTTAAACTGCGACCTTAGTCAAAGACTTTGGTCGCAGTGTACATGGTTAAATGCGACCAAGGTCGCAGTGTTGTTGTTGATAAAGATGGCCAGCAACTGCAATTTAAGTTTGCATTACATGGACTGCGACTTGATGCAGTATGTTAAGTAAGTGTTTTCCTTTAGATTAAGATGCATAGCGACCAAGGTCGACACTGCTGTTTTGGTTTAAGACTACCGCCAGCAACTGCGACCAAGGTCGCCGTGTTGTTGTTTTATTAAGTGTTGTTTTGGATTAAGTCATTTTTTTGAATCTAAATGAAAAATGAAAAGTTGTCTGTTGTCTGATGCGACTTGGAGTCACTCCGTGAGACGCGACCTGTCATAAAGATTTTATGAGATCTTTTTAACGTCAAGTCTACGTTGACGAACCCGCACCATTCGTTATTTCCCGAAGCTGTTGTCCACGCAGCGGCTCTTCATTGAGACCATTAAGGCCGACGGTTCTGATTAATGAACCATTAATTATGGTTATTATGGGCTGGCTATAAATAGGGCTCACACTCTCCCTTTACAGCCCATAATTAGACTGTTTTCATTTGAGAGCAATTGCTCTGAGAATTTCCGCCTTCTTCAGAGTCTCTAACAGGGGCCTGCCTCCATGGATGAAGATGACCCTATGCACGAAGATGACCCAGAGCTTGATTGTCCTTTTTCAGGTTCGCTGGGCCTCTGGGAGTATATTTTGGCCGATGAACTTGATCGATGTTCGTCCACAAGGGAAGAAGTCATGGTCCTCGACGTCCACAGTTTTTTAATACACGGGGACCTCGATAACACCACTGCTCTTATTCAATAAGGGCTCTTTTGATGTTTAATCTTCTTTGTACTGCTATATTGTAACAGTCAATCTTATTGTATAAGAGATCGTTTTTTGTATCATTTTCACATGCCTGGAGATAAATGCGTGGACATAAATAAAAAACATATTTGTTTTTTAATAAACTACGACCTTTGGTCGCAGTCATGCATTGCAAACAAAACAACTTGGACCAGAGACGACACTGCGACCAAGGTCGCATAAGACTATCAGTGCAAACAGAAAGAACTGCGACTAGGGGCGACATTGCGACCAAAAACTGCGACTAAGCAACTGCTGCGGTGACGTGTCACCTCGTTGCAGTGTTGTTGTTGATTAAGACTAAAGACCAGCAACTGCGACCAAGATTGCAGATTATTTTTTTAAGACTGCGGCCATCAACTGCGACCAAGGTCGCAGTGTTGTTGTTGATTATTTATAAGACCACCAACTGCGACCAAGGTCGCAGTGATGTACTGCTATATTGTAAGAGTAAAGACCAGCAACTGCGACCAAGGTCGCTGTGTATTTTATTAAGACTAAACACCAACAACTGCGATTAAGGTCGCAGTTTATTTTATTAAGACTACGGTCAGAAACTGCGACCAAGGCAGCAGTGTTGTTGATTAAGACTAAAGTCCAGCAACTGCGACCAAGGTCGCAGTGTATTTATTAAGTCTGCGTCCATGGTCGCAGTATTTCAACCAATACATAGTAGTAAAAAAATTTATTTAACATAGTTAACTTTAGAAAACAGATTTATATATATTTAAAAAGAAAAACAAAATACAATTTTGTTAACTTCTAATCGTCGTCATCACCATCGTAATCAGATTCGTCGTCAAAAGTCATGCTTTCGTCTTCTGTATCGCTTTCGTCTTCTGTCTCTTCCTCCTCTTCAGGTACAGTCTCATCGTCGCTTTCTTCCTCTTCATGTTTGTGTTTTGGTTCATCAATGAACTCCCAGAAAGGGTCGTCTGTATCAAGCTCAGATTCTGACCCGTAGCGAGACATTGTTTCAGAACTAAACATAAAATCATCATTTGATGATTGGCTTCTTTCCGGTGAAGACGGTGGTGATGGTGAAGACATTGTTTGAATGTATTGGCTTCTTTCCGGTGAAGACGATGGTATGTTTTTAATCCTTTGCTCATGACCCTTTATATATTTTTAATCCCGGAATTTCAAAAGGTTTAAGCTCTCGGACCACGTGAATATCTCTCAAATATATTTTCTATCTTTTTCCAAAAATTGTATACTTCCTAGGTGACTGTTCAGTTATGCAAAACAGTTTAAAAGTTAATACACTATAACTTTAAATTACTTTGAACTCCAAAACAGTACATTATTGCGACGAAAGTCGCATTGGGAACTGATAAATGATTAACTGCGACCATAAATTGCATCCGTAGTAGGATTGCGACTATGGTCGCAGTGTTTAAGGGCAGCAGTCGCAGTTTGGATATGTAATTAAAAGAGCTTATAAGTTAATATAGTGAGAAAGAGACCTTACAAAAAAAATAGAATTAAAAGCTTTTAAAAGAAGACAAAATATAATTGAATATCAGAAGATCAGGAAATCCTAATCCTCGTCATTATCACCATCATAAGGAGATTCATCGTCTTCATTCTTCTGCTCTTCCTCTTCATCACTTATTTCCTCATCATCTTGCTGTTTTTGAGGTTTTTTTGTTTCACCGATGAACTCCCAGAATGGATCGTCTCTATCAAGCTTTTCGTCTGACCCGTTGCTAGGAAGTGAGCCTACAGCATCAGAGGACATGCTTTCATCAAGCATGTCTCTGTCAAGTGGCAGAGGAATAATGTCTTCTTCACTAACCCACATGAAAACTTCATTATCATCATGAATAGGAGGATCAGTTAATACATTATTTGATGTAGTGAGATAGTCAAAAGGAGTGAAGTCCAGACTGGTATCAGATTTACTAGAATATCCTGAAGACAAAGGACCGGTGGGGGAAGGATTGAAGTTGAAATCTAAGTGTTCAGAGGAAGAAGAGGGGGAAGACATGATTCAAGAATGAATTTTTTTTGGAAGTTTTTGAAATCAAATTGAAAAGGAAGAGCAAAAATATAGTTTTTTTTAGGTATGAGATAATATACTAGTAACAAGCATTATATAAAGGTGAATATTGTGGAAGAACATGAATAGTAATAATAATTGTTAGAGGTGATGATTGAGTATGTTAAGAAGTGGTAAAAAAAATTTATATTTAATTGAAGATTTATTGCGGGAGAATCCGAAGTACAAATTAACTTTTATAGAATTGTTTGGCTATATCTTTAGATTACGTATGGTGCACATCTTTCCTTTCTCGAGATTAACATTAGTGCATCTCTTTTTTTTAGACCGGTGTTGTATCACGGTAGATATAATATTAATTACTTCTTTTACATAAGGCATGAGAAAGAAGATTGCGAATTTGGTCGCAGTACCGAAGGAGGTCGCATTGCTATACGATAGCATTTTTTGTCTTGTATTCTTTATTCTGTATTAAGTCTGTGACCATGGAATGTTTTTTTACTTTGAATGCTAGAAGTCGCAGTCGTCATTTAAAAGGGGTATTTTTGTCATTTTGATTCACGATTGTTTAGGCGGGATTTTTTGATTTTTTTGGCGCCCACACTCTGCGACCGATGTGTGGCCTATATTCAGCCACATCCCGCAGGCTGAGAAACTCTCTCAGCCCGCAGGCTGAGGTACAGTAAGCCATATATATATATATATATATATATATATATATATATATATATATATATATATATATATATATATATATATATATATATATATATATATATATATATATATATATATATATAGGTAAAGTGTACCTAGTATGTCTCCTTAGATTACAATCTAAGGAGGAGTCTTAAAACTCTAACATCTCAAAAAAAATTTCACGATCCGACCGTACATTATCAACTACATGTCCTAAGATGTACAAATATAAAAAATCAAGTGATTTCGGGTTCGTTTACTCTTTTTTCTTTGAGTTCAAATATTAACGGTTTTTTAAAAGTAGAACAAAATGGAACGATTAGATCAATAAGTAAACGAAATTCAAATCATTTGATTTTTTATATGTGCACATCTTAGAACATGAAGATGATAATGTGCGGTCGGATTGTAAAAAAAATCAAAATGTTAAGATTTTAAGCCTCCTCCTTAGATTGTAATCTAAGGAGACTTACTAGGTACACTTTACCCTATGTGTGTGTGTGTGTGTGTGTGTATTGATGTAATTTCTTTATGAACCTATATACTGAAATTTCTTCTTCTCCAAATTATCATACATCAGAGGCTCTCAAAATTTTTCTCTGATGATCGAATTTTTCTCCAAATTATCATGTATCAGAGGCTCTCAAAATTTTTCTCTGATGATCGAATTTTTCTCCAAATTATCATGTATCAGAGGCTCTCAAAAAATTTCTCTGATAATCGAAGTTCTCTCGGTGTTCTCGAGCATGCGGGTCACACTCGCATAGTATGTGTGCCTAGCACTAGGTCACTTTCGCCTCATACGACATCAGAACTTTCCTTGTCATCCTCGTGCGTCCTCCTCTGCCTTGTTAGAGATATCAATGACAACACGTGATCCATGTGAAAGACACCCCTCATGAAATCAATCAGATCCTAAAATCTCTCCATGATTATAGGAATACATGGAACTCATGGGATTCATGCACTATGTGTTTTTCATTCTTTCTCTCAGTCAATATTTTCCTTTTATTTCTCTCAGTCAATATTTTCCTATTGTACCTCCTAAATCAATGTAAACATGTGACCAATATGTGTATATAAATACAACCAAGAACCATAGCTAATGGTATCTTGTCTTTACACAAATAAGTCTTCTTCTTCTTATTCTTTATCTTGGTATCAGAGCAACTCCTGTACCATGTCGAGTATTTCCTCTTCATCTTCCCTTACCTCCATCCAAACACTTGCATCCATGGTTACTCCTAATCCCAACATCACTCACTTTCTAAATGTCAAACTTGACAACGGAAACTATCTGCTGTGGCGTTCCCAGTTCCTTCCTCTTCTCAAGCTCCATGATCTCGAAGGCCTCGTCGACGGAACCTCTCTATGTCCGGTCCGGTTCCTTCCTTCTACCGAGAAGGATGCTCAGCCCACTATCAATCCAGAATACACTCGCTGGATCAATGTAACACCCCATCCTCGGTATACGTGCACAGTTACGTATCCTGATTTTTGGTGCATTTTATTATTATTATTTTATTTTATTTTATTTTATTTTATTTTCTGCTATTTAAATACTTACTCATATAGCAGTACTGCATGATTTGATCTGTTTGGTATTCAGATTTGACTAATTTTAGTTTCAAATATTATTTTTTAATATTCTAGATTTTTCATGATTTTCTGAAATTTTTCGGAATTAAATTGTAAATCTTCAAAACCGGTGTCGGCCAGTATCACTGGTTGATTTCAAGAATTTTAATTCACAATTGGAATCAAATTTCCGGATTCTGCTTTCACATTCCTTCTTAAAATTATGTTTTCTTCCTTTGGGCATTTTCTGGGAATTTTCAGATTTTATCGAAAATTCAGCCTACCCGGTGTAGACACCGATCCCAGTATATTCCAGGATTTTTATTTTGAAAATGGAATTGAATTTCTGAAAATCAATTTCACCAAAAATCTTTATATAATATTTATTATTTTTGAGAATTTTTGGAGAGCTTTCCGAGACACTTTAATTTTTGGACCTTTCCGGAGACCTCGGTATTTTCCCAGATACCGGGAAATCATTCAACTACTTCACTCTTCTCTTTTTCCATTTTTCTCTCTCCTTCCTCAAACGCGAGTTTTGGCCAACTGGATCCATCATTAATGCGGAGACCCTTCCCTTGCTGCATTTAATGCTTATGGGCCAATCCAACTCAAGTCCAATCACCCATGTCCTTTTGTCTTTTCTTTGAAACGCACTTCTGCGTTTTCTACTGGACGCAGCCATTGAATCCCGCGTTTGGCTCCTTTTTGCCTAGACGCAGCTTTGAGAACTCACCATTCTTTGGGGGAAAGTGAGAGTGGCTCATATTATATTATTTTCCCCCTTCTATATATATGCACTCCCATCTTCTCTCTCATTATTTTCCTTCATCTCTTTTGTTTCCAGCAAGCTCCAACAGCCAACTCAACCACCAAGCTCCCTTGGCCGGCCATCACCACCACCCACCCAAATCCATTTTCTCCACCACAAATTCCTCTACTTCATCCCCTCCATTTCCAACCACAAACACCATCTTCTTCAACCTCTTTCACCAAGAGACACCAAAAGAACCCATCACCTCCACAAAACTTCATCACCATCTCCACCACCACCTGCACCACCGTAGCCACCACCAAGCATACCATCATCACCTCCTCGACGACCTCTTTCCGACGGACTATAGATTCGTCCCCCGCAACAACGTTTGCAAAATCCCGATTTGACATGGTGAACTAGACTTGCACCTCCATCTTCTCCAAACTACCACAACCCCTCTCCATCAACTTGTGAGGACCGGTACCCTCCTTTGGATTGGGACCGAGTTTCTCTGCGTCGAACGCATTTTAGGCGAGTAATTCTACTCGCCAAGACTTGGATATTATTTCATATTTGTTAAGAAACGCACCACTTTCCCGAAACGCACCACTTTCTTGAGACGCACCACTTTCCTGAAACGCACCACTTTCTTGAAACGCACCACTTTCCTGAAACGCACCACTTTCTTGAAACGCACCACTTTCCTGAAACGCACCACTTTCTTGAGACGCACCACTTTCTTGAAACGCGCCACTTTTTGAGACGCGACCCAACCAAACGCAGCCTCCTTAAGTCGATTTGACCCTTTACTATAGTCGACTAACTCCTTCTCTAAGTCGACTAATTTCTCTCCCTAGTCGACTAATTTCTCTCCCTAGTCGACTAATCTTGATTAATTGTTATGGTTAATTACTTCTTTGATTATGAACATTATCTTTGGGTCATTTATTATATTGCTATTTGCAAGACTTGTCACTTGATGAATATCACCTCTTATCATGCTATCTATTAACATAAGGCATGATACACCTGACTCCTATAATTATCATTATAACGGGAATGATAACCGGACTTCATGATTTACAAACTTGATTACTTGATAGTACGAACTAGTACTCCTGATATACTTGTACTCCTGACATGTTCCTGCTCATTCCCGAAATCTGATAATTATTTAATATACCATAAAATGAGACAACTTACATTGGGTCGGGGGAAACATGCGGCTATCAATATGTGTTCGTGTTTACAGTGGCATTAGGTATGTTGTGCAACTGAACTTCCGGTCTGACCTGTGGGCCTCCAGGCGACCGAGGGGAGTGCTGGCTCCCTCATTCCTGGTACCATCATGATAAGGGCATACAATAAGTCCCTCCTGTTTGCCTTGCGGCGGGTTCCGTTACCAAGCAACGGAACAATCCTGGGCCGTGGTCCCGGGTATGCACGGGACCCACTGTAAACATAGTTCGTTGATACCCCCGCTGGTTTCCAATAACAACCTTGCTTTACTTGGATATGGATCTATGTGTGCTGGGACGCTAGTTCACATAGCTAGATATCAGGGTAAGACGAGCAATAATAATAATAATAATAATAAAAGACGTTAACTGTGGTTGTTGTATGCGCTTGGATTACGGTGACATGAGATGAAGGTATATAGATGAGGGTTTCCTTGTTTGGATTATCCCTCGAAGTACTGGTCTCATGAGGCCGTAGCTTAAGCATATACAATGCCCTTTCGTTTATGACATGCTATGCTCCTTTTACTCGCTGGATGATTATTCTTGATATTGTACCAACTCTCATATTCTTATTCTTATGCCACTCGGCTGTAACATGATCACTTGTTTGGGAGGTCCTGACTCCCTTGAATTTGTATGTTCAGGTTCCGAACCTTGGATCGAGGTGGAGCCTTCTGTGGAAGATCAAGCTTTCCTTGCCGAGCAAGTTGACTAGTCTCGGTTTCTGTTGTACCTGACCTTCCTTTTGAGCTCGCGGGATCCCCTTTCAACTCGTGAGCATATTGTAATTATATTGTAAATCGTACTTTTGTGCTTGGCTGTGATATATGATGCATGTGATATGTAAGAGTATGTCACAACTTGTGATAACCTTGTATAATTGTATTTCTTGTGTTGGCATATGAATGGGCACTACGCTTGTCGTACTCTGATTCTTGCTTGTACTGATGCTTAGCGTATATACGTGAGGGTATTTCCGACCTGCGTATGTACGTTGCAGTGACGTCCCCGTACCCGTAGGATCGGGGCGTTACAGGTTGGTATCAGAGCCTAGGCTCTCACACCTATAGTACAACCAAGCAGCAAATTAATGGAATTTGCCATTGCCAACTACAATGTACAAAGTTATCTTGTCCTTCTTGATTCCTTTCCTTGTGTCCTAAAATCCTCCCATCTTTCCAGTTTCCAGTCTCCTTTTTACCAACATAAGTATGGATAGAAGGACGGGTCGTAGCAACGCCGGGCAAACATCAAATGGACCCACGGGAGAGAATGTTGAGATTCTGAGGATTATCCAGACTATGATGGAGAATCAGCAACAGCAGACGGAACTTCTTCGGCAAGAATTAGCAACTCCTAAGGAACCAAGGCCGGGGAACGTATCAGACTTTAGGCAGTTACAACCGGCGATATTCACAGGAGGAGAGAAAACAACTAGATGCTGAACAGTGGCTGATCGACACCACAGATCTGTTGAACGCAGCCCGGGTCCCAAAAGAAAATCAAGTGGAGGTCGCCAAGATTCAGTTAAAGGATGTAGCCAGGACCTGGTGGCTAGCTGAAGAAGCGAGATTGGAGAAACCTGTCTCGTGGGACCAGTTCTCCCAAAGCTTCTATAGTAGATTTTTCCCTGCCACCGCTCAGAAAGAAATGGAAGAACAGTTCATCCGACTTCAACAATGGAACCGGTCTGTAGATGAGTATGCCGCTGAGTTCTTGAGGCTGAGCCGCTTCGCTCCATATATGGTGGCTGATGAAGAAAAGCGGGCGAGTAGGTTCCAACAGGGTTTGCGAATGGACATTCAAATCCTCTTAATGCCCCAACAGCTGAAAACCTATTCCCAAGTCCTTACCATAGCTCGAGAGGTGGAGCGAGGACTGGAGAAAGGGAAATCTAACATGATAAGGAATCAGACCCTGAAGAGGCCATTTCCACATACAGGGAGAGGAGGTCCATTCAGAACAGCAAGAATCCCAACCATGAGACGACCATTTCGACCAGCCCCCTTTCCAGTGACCCAACCATTTTCTTTTTGTAGCTATTGCCAGAAACCAGGTCACTCTCGACAAAATTGCCGTAGGGCAAATGGGTTATGCCTGGTATGTGGTTCCCGTGATCATTCAATAAAAGTCTGTCCCCACAAAAGAATGGGAATGGTCAACCCAGCATTACCAGCACTTCCAGGGCCAGATGGACAGAGGAACCAAGGACCAATGGTTAGGAGGGCTCTTCCCCCTCCCCCACTACAAGCTATCCGCCCAGTCCAGAGGGGAGTTAGAAATGCAGCAGGTCGTGGAAGAGGACGAGCTTACAACCTGACAGCGGAAGAGGCCGAAACTTCTGAAGAAGTGGTAACAGGTAAGATCAGGGTGCACTCTAAACCTGTCTTAGCCCTCTTTGATTCTGGCGCTTCTCATTGTTACATATCAGATAGTTTCATTGCTTTGAACTCTATACCTGTTGAATGTTTAGACCACCAGTGGGAGATTAGTACCGGTAACGGAGTAGTCATCTCTAATAGAGTTTGTGTAGACTGTCCGGTGGGACTGTGTGGCAGAACATTAACAGTGGATATGCTCGTACTAGATACTAAAGGGTACGACGTAATCTTAGGCATGACTTAGCTCAGTAAATACCATGCAGTTATTGATTGTCGAAACAAGAAAGTCATTTTCAAGATACCGCTTCAGCCTGAGTTCCAATTTGAAGGAGAACGCAAACCTGCCAAAGGAAAAGCACAGATGACTGCTGGTGAGATCCAGAAGAAGAGAGTGCCAGTTTGGAATGAGTTTCCAGAAGTATTTAAGGAGATCTCAGGACTTCCACCTGATAGGGTAATTGAGTTCTCTATTGATACCCTTCCAGGTACAGTTCTGATATCCAAAGCTCCATATAGGATGGCACCCACTGAGTTAGAGATTCTAAAGAAACAGCTGCAAGAATACTTGGATAAGGGATTGATTAGACCAAGTGCTTCACCATGGGGAGCTCCAGTGCTCTTAGCAAACAAAAAGGACGGTGGTAAGCGGTTGTGTATAGACTACAGAGAGTTAAACAAGGTTACTATCAAGAACAAGTACCCCTTACCAAGAATTGATGATCTGTTTGATCAGCTTCATGGAGCTCGAGTCTTTTCAAAATTGGATTTGCAATCAGGTTATCATCAGCTGAAGGTAAAGAAAGAAGATATTCCCAAGACAGCATTCAGGACCCGTTATGGCCATTATGAGTTTCTAGTTATGCCCTTCGGAGTCACCAATGCCCCTGCAGTTTTCATGGATTTGATGAACAGAGTGTTCTCATCATATTTGGATCAGTTTGTGGTTGTTTTTATAGATGACATTTTGATCTATTCGAAGAACGACAGAGAGCATGCAGACCACTTGAGAATAGTGTTACAGACTCTCCGACAGGAACAACTTCATGCTAAGCAAAGCAAGTGTGAATTCTGGTTAAATAGTATGGCCTTCCTTGGACACATAATTTCAGAAGAAGGAATTTCAGTAGACCCCAGTAAAATTCAGGCAGTAAAGGACTGGCCAATTCCAAGGACAGTAACAGAAATTAAGAGTTTTATTGGATTGGCCGGATATTACAGGCGCTTTGTCTAAGATTTTTCTAAGATTGCAGCCCCGTTAACGAAGCTCACCCGGAAAGGAGAAAAATATATATGGACGGAGGAATGTACCGCAGCATTTGAACAATTAAAGGAAAGACTCATTACAGCTCCAATTTTGAGGACTCCCTCAGGAAGAGGAGGGATGGTTATATACAGTGATGCATCCGGGAAAGGCCTAGGGTGTGTATTAATGCAGCATGATCATGTCATAGCTTATGCATCCAGGCAACTGAAACCACATGAGAGGAATTACCCAACTCATGATTTAGAGCTAGCAGCAGTAATATTCGCATTAAAGATCTGGAGACATTATCTTCTGGGAGATAAGGTGTTAATCTACACGGATCACAAGAGTCTAAAGTATATTTTCACGCAGAAGGAATTAAACATGAGACAGAGACGGTGGCTTGAATTAATGGCAGATTATGATATAGACTTACAGTATCATCCGGGCAGAGTCAACACAGTACCAGATGCATTGAGCAGGAAGCCAGAAAATAAAATGCTAGTACAACTTACGCAACAGAAGGAGTTGATTCAGGATATCATAAAATTGGACTTAATGATAGTACAAGGGATTGATAAAACAGGACAGTTGATGACCTTTCAGATTCAATCAACCCTGATGGATGAGATTAAAGAAGCTCAAAAAGAAGACCCCAGATTACAGAAATTCAGAGCTCAGATAGAAGCTGGATTGAGAACTGACCTCCGTATTCATTCGGATAATGCCTTATATTTTGGTAATAGAATTTGTGTTCCCCAAGGAGAAGTCCGACAGAAAATTTTGGCAGAAGCACATAGTTCGGCTTATTCCATACACCCAGGAGGAAATAAGATGTATCAAGACTTGAAACAGCAGTTTTGGTGGAATGCTATGAAGAGGGAGATAGCTCAGTACGTGGCCAAGTGCTTAGTTTGCCAGCAGATAAAGATAGAACACCAGAGAACAGCTGGACTTCTTCAGCCCTTGCCAATACCCGAGTGGAAGTGGGAACATATCACCATGGATTTTGTCACAGCACTACCTCGCAGTCCTAAGGGTAATAATGCAGTATGGGTAATCATTGACCGCCTCACAAAAGCAGCTCACTTCCTACCTTTCAGAGTAGGTCAGTCAACAGAAGTTCTTGCAGAAAAATATATGAAAGAAATTGTTCGTCTACATGGAGTTCCAGTTAGTATCGTGTCAGATAGAGACACGAGATTCTGATCACATTTCTGGGAAAGTCTCCAAGAAAATTTAGGAACTCGTCTGAAATTCAGTACTTCATATCACCCTCAGACAGACGGACAATCTGAACGGACTATCCAGATCCTTGAAGACATGTTACGAGCCTGCATGATAGAATTTAAAGGGTCATGGGAAGACTATATTCATTTGGTAGAATTCTCTTATAATAACAGCTATCAGGCTAGTATCAAGATGGCTCCATTTGAAGCACTATATGGCAGGAAATGTAGGTCGCCGATATGTTGGGACGAAGTCGGCGAAAGAAGACTTATGGGACCAGACATTCTACTTCAGGCAACAAGCAAAGTCCGAATTATCAGAGATCATCTCCGGGCAGCACAGAGCCGACAAAAGAGTTGGGCAGACACAAACAGAAGGCCATTGGAATTCAGAACCGGTGAGCATGTATTTTTAAAGATATCACCCACCAAAGGGGTAATCCGGTTTGGTACTCGTGGAAAACTTAGTCCGAGATACATCGGCCCATTCGAAATCTTGGATCGTGTGGGAGATGTGTCTTACCGATTGGCATTACCGCCATCTTTAGAAGGAGTACACAATGTATTCCATGTATCACAGTTGAGGAAGTATGTCAAGGATGAGAGTCACATTCTAGATCACTCCGAACTGGAACTACAGTCAGATCTATCTTATAAAGAGCAACCGATGGCCATCCTGGACAAAAGTATCAAAACATTGAAGAATAAGGCAATACCATTAGTATTGGTTTCTTGGAATAGGCATGTGCCAGGAGAAGCCACATGGGAACGGGAGGACGTTATTCGTGAGCGTTACCCTCAACTATTTTCAACTTAGTTGGTAAAACTCTTTCTTCCTATTTTTCTCTGCTGTCATCCTCCCCTTCCTGAAATTTCGAGGACGAAATTTTTTGTAAGGTGGATAGATTGTAACACCCCATCCTCGGTATACGTGCACAGTTACGTATCCTGATTTTTGGTGCATTTTATTATTATTATTTTATTTTATTTTATTTTATTTTATTTTCTGCTATTTAAATACTTACTCATATAGCAGTACTGCATGATTTGATCTGTTTGGTATTCAGATTTGACTAATTTTAGTTTCAAATATTATTTTTTAATATTCTAGATTTTTCATGATTTTCTGAAATTTTTCGGAATTAAATTGTAAATCTTCAAAACCGGTGTCGGCCAGTATCACTGGTTGATTTCAGGAATTTTAATTCACAATTGGAATCAAATTTCCGGATTCTGCTTTCACATTCCTTCTTAGAATTATGTTTTCTTCCTTTGGGCATTTTCTGGGAATTTTCAGATTTTATCGAAAATTCAGCCTACCCGGTGTAGACACCGATCCCAGTATATTCCAGGATTTTTATTTTGAAAATGGAATTGAATTTCTGAAAATCAATTTCACCAAAAATCTTTATATAATATTTATTATTTTTGAGAATTTTTGGAGAGCTTTCTGAGACACTTTAATTTTTGGACCTTTCCGGAGACCTCGGTATTTTCCCAGATACCGGGAAATCATTCAACTACTTCACTCTTCTCTTTTTTCATTTTTCTCTCTCCTTCCTCAAACGCGAGTTTTGGCCAACTGGATCCATCATTAATGCGGAGACCCTTCCCTTGCTGCATTTAATGCTTATGGGCCAATCCAACTCAAGTCCAATCACCCATGTCCTTTTGTCTTTTCTTTGAAACGCACTTCTGCGTTTTCTACTGGACGCAGCCATTGAATCCCGCGTTTGGCTCCTTTTTGCCTAGACGCAGCTTTGAGAACTCACCATTCTTTGGGGGAAAGTGAGAGTGGCTCATATTATATTATTTTCCCCCTTCTATATATATGCACTCCCATCTTCTCTCTCATTATTTTCCTTCATCTCTTTTGTTTCCAGCAAGCTCCAACAGCCAACTCAACCACCAAGCTCCCTTGGCCGGCCATCACCACCACCCACCCAAATCCATTTTCTCCACCACAAATTCCTCTACTTCATCCCCCTCCATTTCCAACCACAAACACCATCTTCTTCAACCTCTTTCACCAAGAGACACCAAAAGAACCCATCACCTCCACAAAACTTCATCACCATCTCCACCACCACCTGCACCACCGTAGCCACCACCAAGCATACCATCATCACCTCCTCGACGACCTCTTTCCGACGGACTATAGATTCGTCCCCCGCAACAACGTTTGCAAAATCCCGATTTGACATGGTGAACTAGACTTGCACCTCCATCTTCTCCAAACTACCACAACCCCTCTCCATCAACTTGTGAGGACCGGTACCCTCCTTTGGATTGGGACCGAGTTTCTCTGCGTCGGACGCATTTTAGGCGAGTAATTCTACTCGCCAAGACTTGGATATTATTTCATATTTGTTAAGAAACGCACCACTTTCCTGAAACTCACCACTTTCTTGAGACGCACCACTTTCCTGAAACGCACCACTTTCTTGAAACGCACCACTTTCCTGAAACGCACCACTTTCTTGAAACGCACCACTTTCCTGAAACGCACCACTTTCTTGAGACGCACCACTTTCTTGAAACGCGCCACTTTTTGAGACGCGACCCAACCAAACGCAGCCTCCTTAAGTCGATTTGACCCTTTACTATAGTCGACTAACTCCTTCTCTAAGTCGACTAATTTCTCTCCCTAGTCGACTAATTTCTCTCCCTAGTCGACTAATCTTGATTAATTGTTATGGTTAATTACTTCTTTGATTATGAACATTATCTTTGGGTCATTTATTATATTGCTATTTGCAAGACTTGTCACTTGATGAATATCACCTCTTATCATGCTATCTATTAACATAAGGCATGATACACCTGACTCCTATAATTATCATTATAACGGGAATGATAACCGGACTTCATGATTTACAAACTTGATTACTTGATAGTACGAACTAGTACTCCTGATATACTTGTACTCCTGACATGTTCCTGCTCATTCCCGAAATCTGATAATTATTTAATATACCATAAAATGAGACAACTTACATTGGGTCGGGGGAAACATGCGGCTATCAATATGTGTTCGTGTTTACAGTGGCATTAGGTATGTTGTGCAACTGAACTTCCGGTCTGACCTGTGGGCCTCCAGGCGACCGAGGGGAGTGCTGGCTCCCTCATTCCTGGTACCATCATGATAAGGGCATACAATAAGTCCCTCCTGTTTGCCTTGCGGCGGGTTCCGTTACCAAGCAACGGAACAATCCTGGGCCGTGGTCCCGGGTATGCACGGGACCCACTGTAAACATAGTTCGTTGATACCCCCGCTGGTTTCCAATAACAACCTTGCTTTACTTGGATATGGATCTATGTGTGCTGGGACGCTAGTTCACATAGCTAGATATCAGGGTAAGACGAGCAATAATAATAATAATAATAATAAAAGACGTTAACTGTGGTTGTTGTATGCGCTTGGATTACGGTGACATGAGATGAAGGTATATAGATGAGGGTTTCCTTGTTTGGATTATCCCCTCGAAGTACTGGTCTCATGAGGCCGTAGCTTAAGCATATACAATGCCCTTTCGTTTATGACATGCTATGCTCCTTTTACTCGCTGGATGATTATTCTTGATATTGTACCAACTCTCATATTCTTATTCTTATGCCACTCGGCTGTAACATGATCACTTGTTTGGGAGGTCCTGACTCCCTTGAATTTGTATGTTCAGGTTCCGAACCTTGGATCGAGGTGGAGCCTTCTGTGGAAGATCAAGCTTTCCTTGCCGAGCAAGTTGACTAGTCTCGGTTTCTGTTGTACCTGACCTTCCTTTTGAGCTCGCGGGATCCCCTTTCAACTCGTGAGCATATTGTAATTATATTGTAAATCGTACTTTTGTGCTTGGCTGTGATATATGATGCATGTGATATGTAAGAGTATGTCACAACTTGTGATAACCTTGTATAATTGTATTTCTTGTGTTGGCATATGAATGGGCACTACGCTTGTCGTACTCTGATTCTTACTTGTACTGATGCTTAGCGTATATACGTGAGGGTATTTCCGACCTGCGGATGTACGTTGCAGTGACGTCCCCGTACCCGTGGGATCGGGGCGTTACAATCAAGCTTGATCAGATGCTCTTATGTTGGCTTATCTCCTGGCTCACTGAGGCTGTCCTTGCTCATGTCGTCGGCCTCACCACATCTCGTAATGTGTGGTGCTCTCTGGAGCGAATCTTTGCGTCACCCTCCAGAGCTAGAGTGCAGCAACTCAAATATCAGCTGCACACCATCAAGATGGGCACCTCTTCTATGTCAGAGTACATCCAGTCTGTCAAGTCCATCGTGGACAACCTGGCGGCAGTGGCTAATCCAGTTGCCGACTCCGACCTCGTCTCTACCTTACTCAGTGGTTTGTCTTCTGAATATGACTCGTTCGTCACCTCCGTCAACACACGAGTCGACCTTGTACTGTCAGAAGAACTCATCGGCCTCATGCTTAGCTAGGAGATTTATCGTGGGCGTTCTATCACTTCACCAGACTCCACAACCCTCATCTCCCCTTCTCCTGCGGTTCATACTGTTTCCCGCACTCCAAGCTACCATTTAGCTCCATCTTTTTTCCGTAGTCGTGGACGTGGCCGAGGCAGGGAGCGCGGTCGTGGTCATGGACGTTACTCCTTACCGTCACATCAGTCCACCGGTGGTCGACCTCAATGCCAGATCTGCAATCGTTTTGGCCATTATGCTAACAAATGCTACAATCGTTATGATGATTCGGCTAGCCCAACTGCTCTTCTCCACTCTTATGGGAATAGTCCAGTCGATTCCAACTGGTATGTTGACTCCGGAGCCACTCATCACCTAACAGCTGACATTGCGAATCTGGCGGCTCGCTCTGAATATCAAGGACCCGACAGAGTTCGCATGGGTAACGGGACAGGTTTGCCTATCCGAGCTACTGGTGCTTCTTTATTGTGTTCTCCTGTTTCTTCCTTTGTCTTGAAAAACCTTTTACATGTTCATGATATCACCAAAAATCTTCTGTCTGTTAGTCAATTTACTGCTGATAATAAAGTCCTTGAATTTCACCCTGACTCTTGTTTTATTAAGGATCTCTCTACTCGAAAAACTCTACTGCGAGGACAACTTAAGGATGGTCTGTATGTCTTCTCCCTGGGGAATCATAACTTCACCGCCTCTCCCCAGGCTCTTCTCGGTGAGCGTGCATCTTCCTCCGTCTGGCATGAGCGCCTAGGTCATCCCTCCACCAGAGTTGTCTCCAGTGTTTTATCTCAGCATCAACTTTCTTTCCTCCCTGACCGTGCTGGTACCCCTCTCTGCATCCCCTGTTAGCAAGGAAAAAGTCACCGTCTTCCTTTTTCGTCATCTTCCACGATTGCTACTGCTCCTTTAGAGCTTTTTCACTCCGATCTATGGGGTCCATCTCCTGTGTCCGCTGTAAGTGGTCATCGCTATTATATTAGCTTTATAGATCACTAAAGTAAGTATGTTTGGCTTTATCCTTTGATAAATAAAAGTGATGCTTTCTCCATTTTTCTTGAGTTTAAAATTCATGTAGAAAATTTTTTTGGGCGTTCCATTAAAGCACTCCAAACTGATGGTGGTGGCGAGTTCATCAAATTTAAACCTTACTTGTCTTCTCAAGGTATCGCTCATCGTTTATCTTGTCCACACACTAGTGCCCAAAACGGTACCGCAGAAAGAAAGCACCGCCACCTTGTCGAGACCGGCCTTACTCTTTTGGCTCGGTCAAATGTTCCATTTCATTATTGGCCCTATGCTTTCCAAACTGCCTCATTTCTCATCAATAGAATGCCCATCCCCATTCTCCATAATCTCTCTCCCTACCAGAAATTATTTCATAAAGTACCTGACTACCTTTCCTTACGAATTTTTGGTTGTGCTTGCTACCCTCATCTGTGTCCATACCAAACTCATAAGTTTAGTTTTCGATCCACTCAATGTGTCTTCTTAGGTTACTCGGCTTCGCATAAAGGTTATCAATGTTTGCATGTCCCCTCTGATCGTATTTACATCTCTCGGGATGTTGTGTTCGACGAATCTTTTTTTCCTTTTCATTCTCCTCAGCCCTCCCTCTCTCCCCCTACTCTCACGCCTTCACCACCGATCCCCATCTCCATGCCTCTGTTATCTTCCATTGTTCCAGTCCCCTCTTCTCATGCGGGCCCTACCATTGACTCTTCTCCTCCTCCACTATCACCTCCATCACATACTCTTTCTCTACCACCTCCACCAGCACCCGCCGATGAGTCCTTCTCCTCGTCATCATCCTCAGGCTCTCCCAGTCCCCCTCCTATCAGGACCCACCATATGGTCACCAGAACACCAAAAGTCTGGCTAGCCACCCGATATCCCATGCCTACCTGTCTCATGGCTGATTTGGCCACCACTCCTGTCGAACCCACATGTTTCACGCAAGCTTCTAAAGATCCCAAGTGGCGCCAGGCAATGGACACTGAGATGAATGCCTTGCTTAAGAATAAAACCTGGTCCCTTGTGCCATACCACCCTACCATGAATCTGGTTGGTTGTAAATGGGTTTTCAAGTTAAAACATAAATCTGATGGTTCTGTTGACAGGTATAAGGCCCGCCTGGTGGCCAAGAGTTTTCATCAACAACCAGGATTAGATTATGGTGAGACATTCAGTCCGGTCATCAAACCGACCACTGTTCGTACCGTGTGCAGTCTGGCCGTCTCCAAGGGATGGTCTATTCGACAGTTGGATGTGAATAATGCATTTTTGCAGGGTTTTCTTACTGAGACGGTCTACATGGAACAACCTTCGGGGTTCATCAATCCCGCTCATCCCACTCATGTATGCAAGCTTCACCGTAGTATCTATGGCCTCAAACAGGCTCCACGGGCCTGATTTTCTCGCCTCAGCAGTTATCTAGTCACATTAGGCTTTGTAGGATCCAAGTCTGACACGTCTCTCTTCCTCCGTCGGGTCGGGACAGATCTTCTTCTGGTTCTTATCTATGTGGACGACATCATCATCACAAGTAATGACTCACAGGCTGTCACTCGTCTTATTCAAGAACTAGGCCGGGAGTTCTCATTAAAAGACCTCGGTCCACTGCACTATTTCTTGGGCGTGGAGTGTCATCGTACACCCTCCGGTCTATTTCTCTCTCAACAGAAGTACATCCGTGACTTGCTTCTCCGACTCAAGATGGATGGTGTCAAGCCTGTTAGCTCGCCTATGGCCACTTCCTGTAAGCTATCCAAGATTGTTAGCAAGTCTCTCTCTGACCCCTTTGTCTATCGAAGTACTGTTGGGGCTCTACAATACTTAAGCTTTACCAGACCCGATATTGCCTTCTCGGTGAACAAGGTCGCTCAGTTCATGCAAGCTCCAACCGATGAGCACTGGAGCGCTGTAAAACGGATTCTCCGTTACCTCAAATCTATCATCCAACATGGCCTTTTTCTCTCTCGTCAGTCTTCTGCACAGCTTACTGCTTACACCGATGCAGATTGGGCAGGGTCGATCGATGATCGAAAATCTACTAGTGGCTATTGTGTCTTTCTTGGTACAAATCTCATTTCTTGGAGCTCGAAGAAGCAGTGTACTGTGGCACGATCTAGCACTGAGGCAGAGTATAGGGGCGTGGCCAATGCTGCAGCAGAGGTCGTTTGATTGCAGTCATTACTTCGTGAGCTTGGAGTTCCACAATCTCCCCCAATAGTTCTCTGTGACAACCTCGGTGCAACATATCTCTCGATCAATCCTATTCGTTACTCCCGCTCTAAACATGTTGAGATTGACATTCATTTTGTGAGGGACTATGTCGCCAATGGAGTCCTGGATGTTCGGTTTGTCAGCACTAAAGACCAACTAGCAGACATCCTTACTAAGCCTTTGAGCTCTTTAAGATTTTCTATGCTGAAGAACAAGCTCTCGGTTCTTTCGAACCCGCTTCGCTTGCGGGAGGGTGTTAGAGATATCAATGACAACACGTGATCCATGTGAAAGACACCCCTCATGAAATCAATCAGATCCTAAAATCTCTCCATGATTATAGGAACACATGGAACTCATGGGATTCATGCACCATGTGTTTTTCATTCTTTCTCTCGGTCAATATTTTCTTATTATTTCTCTCAGTCAATATTTTCCTATTGTACCTCCTAAATCAATGTAAACATGTGACCAATATGTGTATATAAATACAACAAAGAATCATAGCTAATGGTATCTTGTCTTTACACAAATAAGTCTTCTTCTTCTTATTCTTTATCTATCAGCTAAGACAAAGTCCTCATTGATCCTCTCGCATCCACTGATGTAGGCTCCACCATCACTCGTGTTCATCTAATATTGTAGAATCTGATCTGAGCTCTCTTGGGTTTTCTCATCAATTTAGTTTTCTTGGGTTCTATTTTAGTCATCTTGAGCTTCTCATCAATTTAGCCCTCTTAGGCTCTATTTTAATCTTATTGGGCTTGTCTTCAAACTCAGATGATCGACTGCCCACCAACACACCGCCAGTCGAGTTCGAGGAGCTCACAAAACCTCCTCTCGCCCTGCCTGATCCATCCGGATCTCGCCCTGCCTGATCCATCCAGATCTTGTCCAGCCTGATCTGGAATCCATCCAGATCTCGCCTTCTCATCTAATGTTTGATCCATTCGGATCTCGCCTTGCCTGATTCATATGAATCTCGCCTTCTCGCTTGATCTTTTTGGATCTTACCCTGCTTGATCAGTGCCGGCCAGACCATTAGGCAAATGAGGCCTTGGCCTGGGGCCCCAGGCCAATAGGGGGCCCAAAAATTAAATTTCTACATGTTTATATTTATTAAGACTTTATGACATTTATTTGTATAGGTAAAGGGGCCTTTTAATGTGGAGCATAATGTGGAGCATAATGTGGAGCATTGGCGCTGGGCAAAGCAATTCGGAAAAAAAAAAAAAAACCAATAACTGCATAATTGAACGGGTCACCTCGAGAACGGAACCGTCATCCTGATCTCTCTCCAAAATTCTAACAGTAACTCTCTCCCTCTCAAGATCTCATTTCAATTGAGTTCTCTCTCTCTCTCTCTCTCTCTCTCTCTCACCCTCAAGCCTCTGCCGATCTGCGTCTTTCTCAATTTCGACCATCGCCGCCGCGGCCTGTTCTTCGCCGCTGATCCTGTTGCTAAATCTCCTTAAAGCTGTTTGTTTTGGTAATGATGTAAAAATCTTAGCCCTTCTCATTTTTGTGAACTTTATTTCTTAACAACTTTGAAGCTTTGCATGTTTCTGTGCTCTGGTTCACTAAGATTTTGTTTGATTTGGAGGATTAATGCTTGTACTCTCCAACAATTCGCTATAGCCAATTTTTGGTTGATTTAGGAAGAAATGGGCATGTTTATATTTGGTATACGCATTCAGTTGTGCAAATTTTAAGTTTAACTAAAGGATTTTTTTTTAGATATACCGAAATCTGTCTTGTTTTGATGTATCCCCAACAAAACTTTGATATTTTGTGTACCCCTAGTAATCCTGGAGAGATTATCTCAAGTACCCTCTTTCCTTTATTAATGAGAATATATTCTTGAAAAAAAATAACAAATGGAGTTTATTTTAAATTCTAGTTTTACGCTTCTTCTTTGTAAAATCTATCTACTACATACCTTACTCATCTACTCTTTATCAAAATTTGAGATTCTATATTGTCAATCCATTCATGTTGGTAATTATTTTTAGTGTTTAATGTTTCAGTGATTTTCAACGGTTCTCTCAAATCGCATCGCTGGAGTCTCCTCCTGCGGCTAATCGGCTCTTTAAGTCTCTTCTTCCGGTGATATTGTTCTATATTTCTTTTTTTCCTCCAGTAACAGTTATTTTAGCATAATCTTATTAAGTTATTGTATTGGGTGCTTGTTTCATTTTGTAAGTATTTAAATTTGAATATGTCTACTAGAAAATACGAATCCGGGTATGAAAAACGGAAAAAAAAGAGGAGAGTAGAAGAATTTATACAGTCTCAAAAAGGAGCTCTTGATAAATTTGTTACAAATGATAAAAAAGAAAATAATACAATAATTTTACAAAAAGAAGATTTAATAATAGAACAATCAATCTCTTTAGCAGAACTAGAAAGAAATGAAATAATAATAGAAAATGAGAACAATGAGCCCGTACGATGGACAGAAATGTTAGATTCTAATCCTATTGATATTTATGACCCCGGACAATGGAATAAAATTGATTCAAAATTACGAGATTTATTGGTGGAAAGAGGTCCAATTAGAGATAATAATTTAAACTACCCTAAAGATGAAAACAATAGACATTTTTCTAATGCACATTACATTCGAAAATTATCAAATGGGGAGAAACATGATAGGAATTGGTTAGTGTATTCAAAAAAAATGAATAAAGCATATTGTTTTTGTTGTAAATTATTTAACTCTAATTATAACACTAGTCAATTAGCTAATGAAGGAAGTAACGATTGGAAAAATCTAAGCTCTAAACTTAAAAATCATGAGATAACTAGTGAACATATTACTAACATGAATGTTTGGGTTGATTTAGAATTAAGATTGTTAAAAATAAGACAATTGATAAAAATCTTCAAGAACAAATTAACAAAGAAAAAGACCATTGGCAAAAAGTGTTAATAAGAATTATTGCTGTTACAGAGACTCTTGCTAAAAATAATCTAGCATTTCGTGGAAAAAATGAAAAAATCTATCAAGAAAATAATGGAAACTTTTTGAGCTTAATTGAAATGATTGCAAAATTTGATCCAATAATGCAAGAACATATTAGACGTATTCAATATGGTGAAATTCATAATCATTATCTTGGCCATAATATACAGAACGAATTAATACAAATGCTGTCTTTTGAGACTAAGAATATAATTATTAAAAATATTAAAAATTCAAAATATTTCTCAATTATACTTGATTGTACCCCCGATGCAAGCCATCAAGAGCAAATGACTCTTGTAGTACGATGTGTTGATATTTCAACAACTCCAATTAAAATTGAAGAATATTTTTAGGCTTTTTGGAAGTACATGATACTTTTGGAAAAGGTCTTTGTGATGAACTTATAAATGTATTAAAAGTTCTTGAACTTGATATTAGTGATATAAGAGGACAAGGGTATGATAATGGATCAAATATGAAAGGAAAACATCAAGGTGTGCAAAAAAGACTATTAGATATAATCCTAGAGCATTTTATACACCATGTGATTGTCATAATCTTAACCTAGTACTTTGTGATATGGCTAATTCTTGTCCTAAAGCTATATCTTTTTTTGGAGTTGTGCAACGTATATATACTTTATTTTCTTCTTCAACAAAAATGTGAAAAATTTTACAAGATAATATTTCTTCTTTAACTGTCAAGTCCTTATCTCAAACACGTTGGGAAAGTCGCGTTGAAAGTGTCAAGGCGATAAGGTTTCAATGTCCACAAATAAGAGATGCCTTACTTCAATTAGCAAAACTTAGTGATGATCCTAAAACATGTAGTGAAGCTAAATGTTTAGCAACTTATGAGATTGAAAATTTTGAGTTTTTATTGGGAATGACTATTTGGTATGACATTTTATTTGCTGTTAACTCAGTTAGTAAAAGTTTACAATTTAAAGATATGCAAATTGATATAGCTATAGATCAATTAAATGGTCTTATTATTTTTTTGAAAAAATATAGAGAAGTTGGATTCATATCTGCTTTGATTTCAGCCAAAGAAATCGCGGCCGAAATGGATATAGAACCCATATTCCGTGAAAAACGTATAATTCGTAGGAAAAAACAATTTGATGAGAATATTGATGATGAAGAATTTTTTAGTTATTTCATATATATAGTAGATAAAGCAATTTCTTCAGTTGAGAGTAGATTTGAACAATTTAAGTTGTATGAAGATATTTTTGGGTTTCTATTCAATATTCATAAATTAAAATTATTAGATGATGATAATTTGAAGAAAAATTGTCTTAAACTTGAAAGATTTCTAAAGCATGATCTGGTTTATGATGTTGATGGTTTAGATTTATTTTTAGAATTAAAAGTTATAAGAGAAGTTTTACAAATAGAAAATAACACCCCGATTGAAACATTAAACTTTATAAAAAGATTGAATTCTTTTCCAAATGCCTGTATTGCTTATAGAATATTATTAACTATCCCTATAACAGTTGCTTCTGCAGAAAGAAGTTTTTCAAAATTAAAATTGATAAAATCATACCTAAGATCAACTATGTCACAAGAAAGATTGAATGGATTAGCTATGTTATCTATAGAAAAAGATATATTAGAAAAACTTGATTACAAAAACTTAATTAAAAATTTGCATCTCAAAAAGCTAGAAGAATTGTTTTTCAATAAAATATTGATTAAATAAAATATTAATAATTATTAAATTTTGTATAAAGTATATTTTAAAGGGCCCATTTGAAACTTTCGCCTAAGGCCTTTCTAGAGATTAAGTCACCCCTGGCCCGAATGCACATGTATCTTCTTCCTTAGAATAAGGTCCAAGAGCCCGTTTTCTGTTTCTTCTTCCTTTTGTCCCCCCTTCTATTTGAACCCTTCAATTCTCCTCTACAGAAATAAGGCACTTTGAAGTGAATTTGGATGAAAGTATAGGAATTACCCGGTACCGACATCATTAAAGGTGGAGAACTAGTTGCCTATTGTATTGAAATTGAACACAAATTAGAAGAGTTTAGTTGGAATTGGCTTTCTTGGATAGCATGCCACAAAAACTGAGAATCTACTCATTCAAATGAAAAGAAAAGTTAGGTTGATGCATATAGCTATAGTTTTCACACATAACTCAGACGAGGAAATATCTATTTTTAAAATATATTTTTTTTGAGAAACAACAGTGAGCCAAAATGGCTCCACGCGCTTTATTAAAAGAATTAATGAAAACAATCTCAAGCAAGTACAAGAACCTTGATTCCTCCAGAAGTACAGAAATTGTGCACATGAAGGTGCTCGAGATAGCTAAAGGAACCAAAATATAAAGAAAAGAAAAACTTTCACTCCACGATACATCTCCGACACTATCACTGTTCTAACCACATCTTCCGCTGACGCGACCTCTGAAACCACTCTGAGCCGATGCAGTTCCTCCTCCTGCTGACGTCACCCGCCACACCACTCAGTCGTCAAACTCCTCCATCTTCTACCTCATCATTATCTTTTTTCTTCTCCTCGCGCTTATGTTGTTGCGACCCGCTAGAGGGGAACATACCCATAAAGTTTGCAAACTCATTTGGGAAAAGGTTCTGAATCCCCTCGCCCACAATGTTCAAAATATATTCGAAGAAAATATAGAAAACAGTGTTAAAAAAAAAGAAGCAAAGTCAAGTATCCTTTGATATTGTGTACCTAAAGTGAAAAAAAAACTCAAATTTATCTAAAATCAAATTTGTTTTTGATCACTCCTTTTCCAAATCTTGTCAAAAAGAACAATAATAACGAAAAAAGATATCAAAATTGAAAATATTAGAAAAATAGCAACTACGAACAATAACAATTTTATTGATCCCATCCATATACAAAGTAACATTGTTAGTTCAATTAGTTTGTGAAATTTATGGACTACTAAAAGAGGGGGTAAAGAAAGCTCCGTACATTATACATCTCTACCACTTATCTTGACAACTACATCTCCCATCCTTGAAGTGGTGGAACTTGCAAGAGTCCTTGATGATAATGTCCCGCCCTACAAATGTCGATATGACCTTGAAAGCAGAATGACAATCACCGCACATCCTTGTGATCTTAAACACTCGGATTGGTATCCCTTGAGGTAAATAAACAAGGCCATAAGCTAATGCCATCATTTCTGTGTGATGGGCACTCTTTTCCTTGTATTCTTCTAAATTATGCAACCAATGATCGTTATCAGTCATATATCCCAACTCCTCCATCTTCCTGCCCACCTCTATCAACTTAGAAGATACTTGTTCTATGACAATCTGGCCCAATGCAAATTCAGTTACATTTCCTCTGGTTTCAATCCAGCTGGAGCCTAATATCGAGGTTTTAGGCTCAAATTCTGATGCTATATTCCATTTATCTGATTGTAGTAGGGCCTGTTCAAGAAGTATATTTGTCCTGAGGTCAATTCGTTCAAGCTCTACGAGCTTCTCTACTGCTAGTTTAGCAACCCTCATATTTCCTTGATTCTGACATGAGGAGAGGAGTGTTCTCCAAACTGAAGCAACAGGTTTGAAGGGAATGGCACTTTCAATGAAGTGCTCTGCTTCTCTAAACATTCCTGCACAACTCAAGACCTCAACCATGGAGGAATAGACTTCTGTAGTTGGGCTGATCTTATATACCTCGATCATCAATGTAAAAAGACGAAATGCTTCATCTGTGAGTCCCATTTGCCCACATGCATTGAGAACTGAAAGGAATGTGCTAGAATCTGGGGACTTGCCCTTCCTGATCATCTTTACAAACTGACTAATAGCTTCAGATGGACGATCATGATCTACATGAGCTGCGATTAATAAGGTCCAGGATGCTGAGTTCTTCTCTGTTAGTTGGTTAAAAGCATCAACAGCATGTTCTAGTGCTCCACATTTCGAGTACATGTTGATGAGAGAATTATTAGTGTCAGGATCAGTGAGAAGGCCTCTCTTGGTGATGTAGGCATGGGCTTGGATCCCTGCATTGAGAAATATCGGACTCCCACAAGAATTTAGAACGAGGCAGGCTGATTTGTGATCAAGATGCCCACTAGTCTGTTGGATCATGTGAAAGACCTTCAGCGTTTTTACATGCTCATCAGCTTTTCCAAAAGATTGAATCAGAGAATCCCAGATGATCTGCTTACTATCTATCGAGGAGCTCAGATTAAGGGCTTTCTGGTATTGGCCGAGTTCCAAGTACAGGTTGATGAGGGTATTTACAACAGAAGCATTCAAACTGTAACCACTTCTAATTACATTGCAGTGTATCTCTATCCCACTCTGGAGATCTCCAAGAGCTATACAAGCTAGAATCGCAGATGTATAAGTGAATTCATTAGCCCTAACACCGCTTAACTGCATTTTTCTGAAGAGATACAGAGCTTCTTGGAACTCAGAGTTCCAACAGTGGGCAGCAATTATTGCAGACCAGGCCACTGTGCCTGGATTCTGAATTCCAACAAATACGTGAAGAGATGAATTAAGGACCCCACATTTAGCATACATGTCAATTAACGAACTGACCACATAAGGGTCCAATTCCATTCCAAATTTCAAGATGCACGAATGGAACATCTCTCCCCCTTCTAAATCCTGGTGCAAAGCACAAGACTTTAAAATGCCAGCGACTATGAACTCATCAAGTTCTGCTCCGAAGGACCAGAATTGTCTCAACAGCTTGAAAGGTATTATATCTTGGCTACTACAATTAATATACATATCAAGAAGAGCACTCATCACATAAACATTGGATCCAAATCCAGCTCGAATCACATACCCATGTATTTGTTTGCCATAGCTCACAGCTCCTAACCTGGTCACAGCCTGAAGAATGCTGCCTAATGTGAAGTCATCGCATTTAGAATAACCTTCACGCATCAATGCAGAAAAAGATATCAAAGCTTCTTGGCAGCAAACAGTTTGAGCATAACACGAGATAATTATGTTCCACGAAACCAAGTCTTTCTTTGACATCTTATCGAAAACTTTCCTCATTGAGGTGAATGCACCAATTCTCCCATAAAAATCCATTAAAGAGTTGTACAGGAAGGAAGAATTCAAACATGTCTTGATAATATAACAATGGATCTGAACTCCAAGACTAATGCAACTTTGGTCTGCAAACGCCTTCAAACCAATAGAGAGAACATAATTATCAAAACGAATTCCACTTCGGGCCATCTCAACAAAGAGCCTAACAGCTTCATCCTCACGCCTATTCTTTACGAACCCACTCAACACGGAGCTCCAAGAAACCAAATCGGGTTGTGAAATTCTATCGAACACGCTTTCTGCATAGCAAAGAAAGCCACAAACAGAGTACACAGTCACCAACCCATTCGCAACAAACAAGTCCTCCATATACCCGAGCTTCACAGCTGAGCAATGCAACTGCCTGCCACAACCAAGACTGCCCACAGAAGCACAAGCCTTAAGGCCGACTGATATAACGAAGGGATCGGGTTGCAAATTGACGAGAGAGAACTCACATATCATGCCACAGAGCAAAACGAGAGACTCATTGGCAGGCCCGTGCTGAACGTAGCCATCCATGAGGATGGTCCATGAGACCGGAGTCCTCTGGGGCATTTCATCGAACAGCTTGCGGGCGTCAGCCATCCTGCCACTTTGCACATAGGAACGGAGCAAGGAGATTGAATTGCTAAAGGGTTTGGTGTGTTGTTGGGAGCTAGGAATTCTGCTGCGACGATGGTGAGAGAGTTGGGAGAACAAAGAAGGAGAAGGGGAGGTGGAGAATAGAATGAGAGGCATGGGGTTGAGATCATCATCATTCCTCCATTTTCCTCTTCACCTCTCGCTTGCTTGTGCTTATTTATTTTCTTTTTATGGAGATTTTTTTTTTAATTTCTGTAAGGATTTGGTTTCTGATAAGAGGATTACTGTGGGCCTTTCGTTCACCACGAGATGTGCAATTGGGTCGAATTGATATGAATCTGGGCCCAGTTGCAAATTGATTTGGATGTGTGGATATTGGATCTGCAATTTTCAGCGTTTATATAATAATTTTTGGGAAGAAGCTCATAGTGAACACTTAGCATATGCATACATATCATATTCACATATGTTAAATCTTATGAGATTCAAACTGATGCTCATAAGGAGCAAATCTAATGACTTACTGTGTGGCTACATAAAGGGACAACTTTTATATGACACATAAGTCATAACATAATAACTTTGTTATCATTTTACCATTCAATCATCGCAGATAAATAGATAATATTTGAGAGCCTGACTTTATTAAATAGTTTTTTTTTTTTCCAATTACAGTGCTTTAATAAATTTATTAATTATTACCAAGCAGAAGCAACGGTCAGGTCCTTTAGAGCTCCCTTTAGAGCTCGTCTTCATTTCTTCTCTTCAGCTTTAATTGCCAGGATTTGCTTTTCCAGCTGGATCAAGGACAAAGTAGCCACTATGTTAATTTGTTGTGTAGAACAAGAAAATAGAAAATATATATGTAAGACACATAATATATGAGAGATAATGGAAGTCCTCTATCTTTATTTTTCAAATTTCTTAATATGTTATCTTTTTATATCAGTGGGTATAACACTATGACTGAATATATGTTTTGAGAGAGAGAGAGAGAGAGAGAGAGAGAGAGAGAGAGAGCCATAATGAAAATTTTCTCTTATCTAGACTTAAACATGGTTTTTAAAAGGAAGAAAAATCAATTTTCATTTATAAATTGTAACAAGAGAAGTACCTCGATGATCCTCTGAAACTTGCTCTCAAGAAGGAGAAATTCTTGACGAATCTCAGCAACAGCTTTCAGGCACCTATTAATAGTTAAAGACTCTTTTATTGTAAAACATTAGAAAATAAGTAATATATTTTTCAATTATATGATTATTCTTTTACCCTTTTTTGATATTCATCCAGCAGTAGTGGCGGAGTACTTGAACAACACGCACCACTCTCTCAGCACC
This sequence comes from Agave tequilana, assembly GCA_038442645.1. Classification (NCBI taxonomy): domain Eukaryota; kingdom Viridiplantae; phylum Streptophyta; class Magnoliopsida; order Asparagales; family Asparagaceae; genus Agave; species Agave tequilana. The sequence continues at coordinate 89,813 of JAVJIF010024651.1, forward strand.
AACGCTGTAAAATGGCCAAATAAAAAAAAAAAAATGTCGATGACCAAAAGGTAAAATGAATCTAAGTGACTCCAAATATTCAAAAATGACAATATACGTGATAATAATATTCAAGTGCATGAAATTTATGAAATAAGTAAAACATTCTTTTGTAAAGTATAAAAAAAATTATATTAAATCTGAAATATAACACAACAATGTAAAGCCAGTGAGAGCTCAGATCTACAATAAAGAATTCGGTGGTTATCAAATGTCCCGGCTTCAAAATCGTGCTGCAATTTTTGCTTATTTTTTTTTTTTTTTTTCAAATTGATGAACAAGTTACTGGGGGAAAATAAAGTAATGCCTGCTGGTACAACTGTGCAGCTTCATGGCAAATTTGTCCAACTCCTCATAGTTGATATCATCTTCACCTTCATTCCTACATTAAAAATGTAAGTACATCTCAATTAGTTTTTCCCTTAAAAGAAGATGACGAGAGATCCAACCCAAGTCCATTTTATCAAGTTCATAAATGTAGAGATTACAAAATATGTGTGTGTAGGGTATGACTCATCAAGTGACCAAAATAATAATAATAGAAAAAGTAGAATATACAGAAGATGAAATAAGTCATTGATTTACCTTTTTTATTTTTTTTCAATTATCATTTTTCTACTCTTCGTTGGGAGTTGAATAGGGAGAAAATATTTAAAAGGATGCAGAATGGAAAGTTTCACCATACAGTAAGCACTCGAGTTGACGCAGATTCTTGGTTGCCTCCTCACAAGCCATGGTTAATATGTCAACAATGAAAGTAGGATTCTTGGAAGTACGCAACATCTCAATCTCATAGTAATAGTCATTTAAGAATTTCTGTAATAGAAAAAGAAAGAAATTGAGAACCAAAAAAAAAAATCAAATGACTTGTATAAAATAGAGGAGATTAATTACTACAAAATAACTAACTAATTAAGGCCTTACCTCGTCCATCATCGATCCTATCAGTTGCCTAAGTTGTGTCTTCAAAATGGCCAGTGCCATTGTGCTGCAGCAATGGAGAGATGGAAGATATGAGAGAGAATCCGTCTCTATTTATAGAGTTTGCATGGCTTTCATAGATTTACTCTAGGTAAATTACTAGTCAGTAAAAAAAAATTTAACTTGTATTACAATAAAATCCTCGCTTAGGCTCTTGTTACTTGTGAGTAGTAAAAAAGGTAAAACAGGTTACCACGTTGAATTCAAGACTTTTGGTCGATATCCAGTGAGAAATTCATGAACTTGATTTACAAATACACGCTGGAAGATCGGTCGTCGCAACACGACAAATCTAGCATATCTTTGGAAGATTTAGTCGGCAACAAATAGATATAGGGGCTGTTTGGTTAGGAGTAGAAGTAAAGAAGTTAGGAAGTAGTAATAGTTTTCTTTGAAACTTGACAATTAGTTAGTAAGTTTTCCGGTGTTTGGATATTGTTGGGAAATATGGTTTGAATAATGTTTTGTCTTTTCCGTATTTGGATGATAATGTGAAAGTGGAAGTGGAAAAGTCGACCACAAAGTTGACCGCAAAATAATATTAAAATAAAAATTAATTATAAAAAAAGTTCGACTGCAATTTGAATGCAAGTAAGATTTACATGATTACAAAATTAATTATAACACCTTAGAAGTAGGAAAATGGCTATGTAAACGAGAGGTGTAAAAGGAAATGAGAAAAGAAAAGGGGTTTTCTCTTTTTTTTCGGTGTTTGGGTGAACAATAGAAGTGAGAAATGAGGCCTCCCACTTTCTCACTTCCCTATGCATCCAAGCAACCTCATAGTGAAGAATTGACTAATAGGTTTGAACTGCTTCGGCCAAAAAAGTTAATCTTATTTGCACCATTGTGGTCCAATGTATTTAACAACCGTTGTTTGTCGCCTCAACTAATATACGTTAAATCTGTCTCAAGCCCCACAACGCGCCCGCCACCACCCACAAACCACACACACACACACAAAAACCACCCCCCCCAAAAAAAAACCCCACACACACGCACACACAAGGCCGATTTACGATACTCTTTAGCCTCAACAGTCTCTGCCTCTACTTGCAATTCAGTTCAAACCATCAAACTCTACCTGAATCTTTGTTATGCCTCGTAACACCTTGTCAAGTGTTCTTCGTATAGTTTCTCATTTCTTGTTATTAACAACTTTGCCATTTCTTATAGAGATATGGAACATTTTTATATCAACTTTTGTTCTATTAATTAAGCAGTGAATTTTACAATATCACACTGATAAATCCTTTCTGGTTGTGCGAAAGATTTGTCTCCCTCTCCAGTGTGTGTGCACGCACGTGCACACATATAGGCAAAAATGTTATGATAGTTTTAGTCGAGGACTTGTTTGTTTGTGAAAAACAAGTTGATAAAAGGCTTAGAAAATATGATTTTTGTGGACCCTACTTGCATCTAGAAGCCTTATGATATTGAGAAAAATGATTGTTGAAAGTGATAGCGCAGAAGTAATCCAGGCTCTTAGATTTCCTCTGTGTAAAGCTTTAAAGACATATAAAAATGAGAGCCAATTTGTTCTTTACAGAATAGATTGAAAAAAATACTTCTATATTAGAGTGCTTTAGGGGCGTGTTTGTTTCGCCGCAAAACGCAAGTCGTAAAACTTCTTTTTCATTTTCCGTTGTTTGTTTCGCTGAAAAACAAGTTGCAAAATGCAACTCTTCTTTACCCATTTGCAGTTGCTACAGTTAAATTTGTGGTCATGTAAATATCACTTTTACACTCATATTTTTCTACTTGCAGTTGCTACAGTTAATTTTGTGGTCATGTAACTCTCACTTGTAGTACACTTACAGTTCAAAACAGTTACTTGATAATCAATATATAATTTAATATTATTAAATATTTAATATTTTAAATAGTGTTCAATTTCTTATTTAATTATTTAATTATTTTATATTTTTAATCTTTAATTTTTTTGTTTTTATATTGTTTTTATTATTTAATATTTTACTATTTAATTTACTATTTTTATTACTATTTTATTTAATACTTTATTATTTTATTAATACTTATTCCATTTTTTATTATTTTATTTAGAGTTAATAGTTTATTAATATAACAATATTATACTTTAATATAAAATTATTATATATTTAATTATTTATTGTTTAATATTAAAAATTACTTTATTAATATCATAATATATTTTATTATTATATTAATATTTTATTATGTTAATATTGTAATAATAATTCAGTATAATAATACTATAATGATAATTTATTATTAAATTATAATTATATTTTACTTTGTTAATTTTATATTTCTATAATATTACAATAATATTATAATAAATTTATATTATAATAATTTTCAAGTATTTTTAATATTATAATATTATAACTATATTTTATTATTTTTGTAAGATTTTTTTATATTATATAAAATTTATATTATAATAATTTTCAAGTATTTTTAATATTATAATATTATAAGTATATTTTATTATTTTCGTAAGATTTTTTAATATTTATATTTATTAGTATTCTTAAAATTTTATTAATGTTCTTTAGATTTTCTTAAAATTTTATATTATTTATTTAGTTAATATTTTAGTAATATTTTACTATTTATACTAATATTTTATTATATTATTGTTATAAATAAAATATTAAGATTATTAATTTTTTACCTCAAATTTATTAATACAATTTAATTTGCAATAGTAAATTTAATTTAATAGTATTTATAATATTTAAATCACTGCTACAGTTAATTTTGTGGTCAACTTTTCCACGTACAATTTTATATTACCAACCAAACACCGTAAAACACAATATACTTTACCATTTACACTTTCACTTTATCAACCAAACACCGTAAAACACAATATACTTTTCCATTTACACTTCACTTTATCAACAAACACCGTAAAACACAATATTTTTCTCTGCTACAGTTCACTTTTTCCATTCTCATTTTACGACTTACGACTTGCGACGTTTTGCAACGAAACAAACAGGCCCTTAGTATTCTTTTATTAAAGAACTAGAGGGAGGACTTTCAAGAAGCATCCGAAAAAGAAAAAATATATATATATATATATATATATGCGATGGGGAAATAAATGCGTACTTATTCTTAATCAATCCTTTTCCTCCAAAAATCTTGGTGTGCTTCAGATCTTTTCGAGACTTTCCAGCAGACAAATAGGCTTTGAATAGAGTAGGTTTTTTTTTTTTTTTTTAATTTATACAGAAATAGAGTAGAGAGATCGACTTAGAAAAAAGCAAGGATGAAAAGATGGTATTTTAAAAATTAGGGATAAGCGCTCTCATGTTCTTCCTTTTCTTTTGAAGTATGTGCAAGTAGTCATTAGAATGTTAATCTCACATGGCCCACTAACCTTTGGGTTTTTAATTGGATTCTATAATTATAACCTAACTGATATTATGTATGCCCAAATATAAGATTACATTGTATAAGGTTAATAATAATTATATGGGATAGAAAGGGCCATGATGGGTGGTTTTATCACATATAGTTACTTGCAATTGTAGACCCTCATCTCTCCTCCATATAGGAAAACAAACTCTTCCCCTTTTTGTGGTGCCATCAATTATTCAGTTTTTTGGGGTTTGTGAAAAGAGAAGGAGACAGAGAAAAGAAGGAGTTCTACAGATTAGGGTTTACAAGGATCAAGAAAGGGACTGAGATTATCATCAATCCTTCACATGGCTTCAGGTATGTATATGCATTTGTATATTTCTTCTTGAGATGTATATTGATTCTAGATCCATGATAGATGATTTAATTATCATGAAGTTTATTTAAGTTTTAATCTAACATTTGGTATCAGAGCTTCGTTTTAGAATCAATACATCTCAGAATTAAAATTATGGACAATTCCTGTTGAGACCTAAAATTCATAAATTAGGGGTTTTTGATTAATTATTTCAAAATGAAATTTTGATCTTTTAACTGTAGAATTTTTAAAAGAGGTTTTGTCTAATTGTTTCAAAATAAAATTCTATTCATATTCCTCTGGGATCAAAATTAGTATTAGAAACCCTAATTTTTCCTTAAAATTTGGCTTCAGTCGATTAAACAGAAACCGCATGTCGATAACTGTTTCATCGACTGTTAGTCGACTTGCCCATAATACTAGTCGACTAGGTCTATTTCCAGAATGTTAATAACTCTCTGTTTCACTTCAGGAGTCGACTTGATCTTTTAGGTAGTCGACTAATAATAAGTATAGTCGACTTATTCCCTTGCGATAGTCGACTAACAGGTTGACCCGAGAGATGTGTGGTTCTCTGTTTCTCTGTTAGTCGACTAGCCCTTCATTTATAGTCGACTTACTTTGCCCTAGTCGACTAGACCTAAATTATATAGTCGACCTGACTTGACCCTAGTCGACTGGGATTTCCTTTATAGTCGACTTGACTTGCCACAAGTCGACTAGTACTACCTTGACCAGTCGACTAATGTTTGTTTAATTCAATCATAAATATATGTTACACATTTAATGTTATTGTGTTAATATTGATTGAATTGGTCAAGTGATAATATTGGAGTATTATAGAATAACTCAAATAAAGGATTAGAGAATATTATTGGTTAGTTTTATATTCATACGGTTTATTGATTTAGTAGGTCAAAGTGACCTACATTAGTAAGCCTTATGAATATACAACTACATAAAAGTTTTGTCAATAAGGTGACATTAAAGTCAATAATATTCTCGATGGCGGTTCTAGTTAGGAGATTAGGACTGGCCAAAAGAAAGTCTCTTTCAAATAATTATGAACCGGGTAGGGTAATGTGATTTATGCAACTTAGTGGTTTAGAATTGGATACCCAAAGGTAACATGACTTACAGTCTAAGTGGCATAAATTATATTTGACCTACATAGGTGATAAAAGGTCTCACCTGTAGAGTGAACACTGGATATGCTTAGGTTTCGCCCAAAGGAGAAATCAAAGTGATATCAATAGTTCATCTTCATTAAATTTAATGTTTTTGTATTGATTCGAGGCCTTAATGTGAGCATTGTCCTATTTTGTTTCAGTGAACGTTCCCACTTCCCTTCACTCTCATGCATCTAGCATTCCAGCCCTGAATGGTACAAACTTTTCTGAATGGTTTGAACATGTCCAATTCACACTGGGTGTACTGGATCTTGACATGGCTCTTCTAGTTGAGAAACCTGAGGAAATCACTGCTGAAAGTACAGCAGATCAAGTTAGTCATGCTAAATCCTGGGAAAGGTCGAACAGACTCAGTCTCATGTTCATTAAGATGACCATTGCCAACAATATCAAAACATCACTCCCTCAGACTGCTAATGCTTTAGAACTTTTAACTGCTGTTAAAGACCGGTTTAAATCTGCTGATAAGTCATTGGCTGGCACTCTTATGGCTGAGTTAACTACCATGAAATATGATGGTAGTAGAGGAGTCCAACAACATATCCTCAATATGACTGATAAAGCTGCAAAGTTAGAAACACTGGGAATGAAAGTAGATGAATCCTTCTTGGTACAGTTCATCCTCAACTCACTTCCTCCTCAGTTCGGACCATTCAAGATTCACTATAATACTCGTAAAGATAAGTGGAATCTGAATGAGCTGACTAATATGTGCATTCAAGAGGAAGTGAGACTGAGGCAAGAAGGACATCACTCGGTGTTAGCAGTAACTCAAGGAGCTATACATAAGAAGGGAAAGTATGGAAGAAGTAAGAGGTTTCCACCAAAGAAAGGGAATGAACCTGGGGAAAGTAGCCAGGGTCATGGAAGGACTTTCACTGTCAAATGCTACTTTTGTGGCAGAAAAGGACATGTGAAGAAGGATTGCAACAAGAGAAAGGCTTGGTTCGAAAAGAAAGGTATGAATCTTTCTTTTGTATGTTATGAATCAAATCTTGCTGAAGTTCCTTCTAATACTTGGTGGATTGACTCTGGAGCCACAACTCACATAACTAATTCAATGTAGGGATTCCTTACAACCAGGAAACGAAGGAAAGTGAAAGATTTGTCTTTATGGGGAACCGTCTCAAAGTGGAGGTCGAGTATGTTGGAACTTATCGACTACTCTTAGAGACGGGTCATCAGATGGATCTTGTAAACACTTTTTATGTACCTTCGATTTCTAGGAATTTAATGTCTTTATCCAAATTAGATGTTGTTGGATATTCAGTTTATTTGGTTGTGGAAAAATCAATTTGATGTTTAATTCAATTTCAGTTGGACATGAAATTTTTATGTGATGGTTTGTATAAAATTTCCTTGAATTATGAGTTTGCACAATCTCTTTTAACCCTGCATTCAAATGTTGGTTCTAAACGTGGCTTAATTGATGAAAAATCTTCTATCTTGTGGCATAGACGACTGGGGCATATCTCCAGGGATAGAATTGAAAGATTAGTGAAGAATGGGATTTTGGATAACCTAGACTTTACTGATTTTGGTGTGTGTGTGGATTGCATAAAAGGAAAGCAACCAAACACACCAAGAAAGGTGCCACAAGAAGCAAAGAGCTTCTTGAGATTATTCATACAGACATTTGCGGACCACTCTCCATTCCATGTTTTACAGGAGAGAGATACTTTATCACCTTTATAGACGATCTGTCTCGTTATGGTTATGTATATCTAATTCATGAAAAGTCTCAGGCTGTTGACATCCTTGAGGTGTTCATTATAGAAGTCGAGAGACAATTAGATAGAAAAGTTAAAATCATGAGATCAGACCGAGGTGGTGAGTATTATGGAAGATATGATGAGTCAGGACAAAATCCTGGCCCATTTGCCAAATTTCTAGAACAGCATGGCATTTGTGCTCAATACACAATGCCAGGTACGCCTCAGCAGAATGGAGTTGCTGAAAGGCGAAACCGGACACTTATGGATATGGTTAGGAGCATGATGAGCTTCTCTAATGTACCTAATTCATTGTGGAATGAAGCCTTAAAGACTGCTATGTATATCTTGAATAGGGTTCCTAGTAAGGCAGTCTCAACAACTCCTTTCGAGTTGTGGACTGGTAGGAAACCTAGTTTAAGACATTTACATGTTTGGGATTGTCCAGCAGAGGCTAGAATATATAATCCACAAGAAAAGAAATTAGACTCCAGGACCATATCTGGGTATTTCATTGGTTATCCACATAAGTCTAAAGGTACAAATTCTATTGTCCTAACCATAGTACCAGAATTGTTGAAACTGGTAATGCCAGATTCCTTGAGAATGACGAAATTAGTGGGAGTGATGAACCAAGAAAAGTGGATCTTGAAGTGATAAGGGTAAATATCCCAATACCCTTTCCTTCAAGAGAAATTGTTGTCCCTCAGCTTGATCATCAAGCTGAGTCACCTGAACAACATAATGATAATGGTTCACCACTTCATGAGGATATCGCCATTGAAAATGTTGTAGAACCACCACAACCGGCAGCTTTGAGGAGATCTCAAAGGGAAAGAAGATCTGCCATTTCAGATGATTATGTGGTGTATCTACAGGAATCTGATTTCGATATTGGGATTAATAAGATCCAGTTTCATTTTCACAAGCCATTGAAAGTAATGATTCTAGCAAATGGATTGATGCTATGAATGATGAGTTGAAATCTATGGACCAAAATAAGTCTGGGATCTCGTCGAATTGCCTAGTAACTGTAAGAAAGTCGGGTGTAAATGGGTCTTTAAGACCAAGCGCGACTCCAAAGGCAATATCGAACGATATAAAGTCAGACTTGTGGCTAAAGGTTTCACTCAGAAAGAAGGCATTGATTATAAAGAAACCTTCTCTCCAGTATCAAAGAAGGATTCTTTTAGAATCATTATGGCCCTTATAGCTCATTATGACTTAGAGTTACATCAATGGATGTGAAAACAGCTTTTCTGAATGGAAATTTGGATGAGAAAATATACATGGAGCAACCTGAAGGGTTTGCAAAGAAAGGAAAAGAACACTTGGCTTGCAAATTAAAGAAATCCATATACGGACTAAAACAAGCTTCCAGGCAATGGTTTATAACGTTTAATGATATCATTACCTCATTCGGATTTACAGAAAACACTGCTGATCAGTGTATATATCTGAAGATCAGTGGGAGCAAGTTTATCTTTTTGGTTCTGTATGTGTGTAGGCTGTCTAAAAATGACTAAACAGACAAGCCATTAAGGAAGCAGAGTCTCAAGCTCTAGACGCGAGAATCGATGCCCGCGTCTCAGCATTAAGACGCGTTGGCTCTACACCCGCGTCTCACGTCCAGACGCGTCGGCCCGAAACCCGCGTCTCAGCATCAAGGCGCGTCGGCCCGACGCCCGCGCCTCAGCGTCCAGACGTGAAGGCTCGAAGCCCGCGTCTCAGCATTAAGGCGCGTTGGCTCGATGCCCGCGTCTCAACTTCAGGGCGCGTTTGGCTCGACGCCCGCGTCTCAAACTTCAAGGCGCGTTTGGCTCAACGCCCGCGTCTCAGTTGCAACTGCCCTGATTGCGGGGCCAGTCACCGCGCATGTAGGGGTAGTGGCCCCTCATTCGGGAGCGTTTTCAGGAGGCACCTTCACCCCCTGAGACCCTATAAATAGCCTTGTTTGCTATGAGGAAAGGGGAGAGCTTTTTTGGAGAGATCGAAGCTTTGGAGAAGTCGAGAATTAAGAAGGTCAAGGCATCATTAAGATCGATCAAATCCAGGCAAGAGGATCATCAAGAGGGAAGCACAACTTCAGCAACAGACAGAGGGAGGAGACTCTTCAGCGAGCTTACTGAGTACTAGCCGCTCTTCGCCTACCTCCTCTTTGAGAGTTTTGGTAGACGAGCTGAGTTACTCTTTCTACCGACCGAAGAGAAGACCCCCGACGGTCCAGGACGGTCATCTGGTCAACGGAGAACAAGATTCACTCTCCACCGCCACAACGAAGAACCCAGCATTAAACAAAGGGGGGATTCAAGCTTCAACATCCTCCCTCCCTTGTAACTGGAAGGAAAAGTCTTGTTGTAATCTTTTCATCTGATTCAAAGAAATCTTTACAACAATTCCCTCTTTCTTTTTCCGGCGCAAACAAGAGATGGCGACTCCGCTGGGGACTACCTTCGTTACTGACGAGCGCACCGTGGTGCAAGATGACGTTCTCCGTAAGGGGAAAATGGTCGAATCACTCGTCGTCGAGTTCGACCAGGCGAAGTATGAAGAGTTCCTCTCTTCTGGCTCCAAGAGCCCAAAGACCCGCGTCTGCCGCAGGGTCTCAAGTGGACAGCCCCCTGAAGCCCAATCTGAGGCTCTGTCGGGTGCTCCTGCTGCCCACTGTGCCAAGTTTGGTTCACGCGCCGACGCCTCCCAGAAGGCCCGCGTAACCTCAGACACCTCTGCTGCGATCAACCGCGTCGCGCAGAACACACGCGCCAACGCCTCTCTGAAGGCCGCGTGGTCCCCGGCACATCTACTGGTGCGATCGACCGTGTCGCACAGAACGCCCGCGTCAGCGTCTCTCAGGAGACCCGCGTGGCAAACACCCCTGGTTCTACAAACCAGGAAGTTGTTGGCTTCTCTCTTCCTCCACGACGCAATCGGAATGCCGAGCGTCGACAGAGAAGACGCGCGCGTCAACACTCAGTTGGAACCGTTGGTTTTCTGACTGGGGTTGGACGCAGCGTACGATCCGATGCCTTGCCCGCACCTCATCCAGTGCGAGAGATCCGCGTTTGGCGACCAAACGCGAGACTCCCCAGTTGAGCCTTCTGAAGACCAACTTGCCAAACGCCAAAGCGAAGCTTCTGCGTCTCGTCAACGCAGGAAGCACGCGCCCATAGGCGTGGGGCCAGCAGCCCACTCTCTCCCAAGTCTCCCTGCTCCAACGCAGCAGACAGCAACGCGAAAGTCGCGTCTTATATCAACAGAGACGCCAGACGCGCGTGACGCAGCCGCGACGCGACAGCCGCATTTCTGAAACCTGTGTCCAGACAGCACAGCGCATGACTTCCTCCCGTCTTCCACGTCGCGAGGCTAGTCTATTTAATCCCTCTCCCACGGATCTGAGGGATTATTTTGACAAGGAAAAGGAGTGCCAATCAGGCCACTTCTCCATGCTGCTGTCAACAGCTCATCCAGATGCTCTCTGGATGCCATTGCGAGTCAGGCGTGCACCAGCCATCTTTTAATTCGACAGCTGACCCTGATTCCCCCGTCAGCCAAAAGAAGACGCTCCCACAGGAGGAGAACCTTCTCAGATGTTGAATACCCGGAGCTTACTGCAAACATGACTAGCAGAAGCAAGGGAAAACAACTAATGGTCAACTCAGAGGAATCTGACTCTGAACCGGAGGGGGTGTATCAACACACTCGCACCGGGACAGGGGCCATTCCCCCAATTGACTATAATGCCTTAGCCCGCGGCATTAGAATGGGTGGTTCTCACTCCGCTATAGTGGAGTCGCAGGCTTCAAACTCTTCCGTCGAGAAGGAGGCTTCCGCCTACATGTCCGACACTCCTGAGGAGACGACCAGGCGCTTAGAACAGACGCAGAAGCACCAGATGGATATAATCGCCTCTCAACAGAGATCCATTGACTCCCTTAAGCATATGCTTGAGAAATTGCTTGAAGAAAGAGCGAGATCTCCTCCTAGACGACCGAAGGGGAAAGGGAGAAAGGGGGAAGCCCACCCTCCGAATCTTCTGACGAGACACGACGATCTACCTCGGATGTGTCCAAGCCCTCGTCGCAGGCAAGAAGCGACCAAGACCAGGAGAAGACTCATGCTAAGAGGGTGAGTCAATTGGAACGACGCCTCGAGGCCCTTGCCAATCGCAAGGACCTCCAAGAAGCAGGAGTGGTCCGGCCCTATCCGGCTGAGTGGGACTTAGTTCCATACCCTCCTAAGTTCAAGGCTCCAACCCTCCAAGCATTCGACGGGAAGGGGTCACCCAACCAGCACATCTACTACTTCAAATCCCAGACCGGGAATGTGGTAGATAATGACGCCATCCTGGCGCGACTGTTCATCGGCACCCTGAAAGGTTGGCTTTTGAGTGGTTTATGAAGCTCCGGAGGGTTCTATCAAGAACTGGGGGGATCTAGAGAAGCTGTTCTTGACACGCTTCTTCGAAGACGACTCCGAAGTCACATGCCTACCCTTTTAGCTACAAAACAGCGAAAGGGAGAGTCCGTAAGTCTTTCGTAGAAAGATTTCGGAACATGGCGCTCCGATGTCCAAGCGGCATGACCCAGGCCACCCTGGGGGAAACATGTCGCCATAATCTCCAAACCTCACTCCTTGCTCAAATAGGAGTTGCTGAAAGCCGCACCTGGAAACAATTAGTCCAGCAAGGTGAACAGGCTGAGGAGATTGTCGCCCGCGTCAGAGCGGAAGAAGGCAAGCCCAGGCCAGAGAGGTCGACAAGGCGTGCACCAGACACCTCCCTCCAGACGAAGCGGAAGGATAATTTGGCGACGGAGACCAAATCTCCCACCAAACCTCAAACAGGCAGGGCAAGTGGCTCTTCAAGCCAGCCACGCCCCAACAAGCAGTATTCCTTCAAAGAGGAACACGTCGATTCGCTCTTCAAGCTACTCAACAAGAGCAATCGACTGAAGCTCCCTGAAATTAGGCGCCCGGAGGAAGTCGGCAAGACCGACAATCCCACCTACTGCTTATACCACAGGATGCTCGGACATCCTACCAAAAGCTGCTACGTCTTTAAGGACATCCTTCAAGCTCTGATTGACGCGGAGGTATTAAAACTCCGACCGGAGCAGAAGAAGATGACGGCCAACATGACGTCGATTCTCCAGTTTGGGACACGACCCCCCGACACCCGTGGGGGTGATCTCTGTCCCGAAAGGAGAACTGAGGGTGGTCAACACAGACCCTCATCAGCAGCGGGAGAAAGGCTTGGTACCCGTCCCTACACCTCGAGGGGAAATCATGTGGGTCCACCCTGACCTCGTCGACGAACAACAATGGACGACTGTGACCAATAGGAAGTCCAAAGGCAAAGGGAAGGCTTCATCTTGCCATGTGATATGCGCTTCCTCCCGAGAAGCAGATACTGAGGTTTCCCTCGCTGACTGACTCGGAAGAGGATACAATAGTCCTGGCCGCGGAACCCAACCCACCAACGGCAGGAACCCGTTCGGGGCAGGCATACTTGAAACAGTATGGCGAGACAGCCATAGCTCCTCCACAACCAGCTGCAGAGCAGCAAAGCCCTCCTCTAAACAGCCTGGGGAGAAACAGAAAGAAACTCGGTTTTTCTCGAGTTCTTGCGAAAGGTGTAACGGAAGGATCCTCGACACCTTACAGTTTTGATGTCTTGGCTCAATTAGCCAACATCCCGGCACGCATTACCTTGTATGAGCTCCTGAGGCTATCAAAGTCAACCAGAGAGGCTCTACAAGAAGCTTTGGCAAATGCTGGGTCTTTATGACCCGCGTGCCAAGGGAGGAAGATGTAGAGGTTGCCTCCACACCTCCCCAAATGCTCCCTGCATCACCTTCACAACAGATGACATGCAGGTTAAAGGGAAGCATGACCGACCCCTATACTTCACAGGGTATATTGGGTCATCCGAGGTGAACCGCATCCAGGTAGACCAGGGTCTGCGCTAAGCATCATACCTCGCCGGGTATGCAGTTTCTAGGCATTCCTACCCATCGTCTGAGCCCTACCCAGACAACTATTTACGGGTTCATGCCAACAGCTCCCACCCGATGGGGAAGATCAAGCTCAAATGCCAGATCGGGAGCCTCAGTCGGAAGTGACGTGTTACGTCATTGACGCGGACACTTCCTACAACCTGTTGCTGGGACGACCATGGATTCACCGCAATTCCATCGTTCCCTCTACCCTCCACCAAGTCATGAAATACATTGACGAGAGTGGACAGGTCCGAACGTTGATTGCCGAAAGGCATCCGTTTAAAGGGGTTGAAAATTATTTTACGGACTCCCTCTTATATCAGGATCCGGAGGAGACTAATGAAACCCCACAACCAGAGGAGCCAGACTCTGGTAATGAAGCTGACATTGAGCCAGAGAAAGAAGAGTGCCTGTGGGAGTTGGAACCACTTGTAAGAGCACTAATAAGCTCGATGTTGATACCACCGACGATGAGGCGGCGGTTGGTATATTAATGAAGATTTAGATCTCGCGTATTTCCCTGCGTGTGAGTCTGATTCAATACCGTCGGATACTAGTACCGACGTAGATGAGGATGTCTGGTCGGCAATGGATGCTTTGACATCATTGCATGTACCAATAAAATCATCCTTCGGGACGTACCAGGATAATGGAGACGCGCAAGAGTCTGTATTCATGGTTCCAGCCAGACGAAAAGGCCAAAGACCAATACTGTTTGGGCGAATCGCGTCTGAACCAATGCCCCACGAAGAATCAGAAGGTGAGGATGAATCCCCTCAGTTCGATCATTATGAACCGAAAACGCTCAAGATGATGAAGCGCATGGGGTATGATCTAACCAATAGGCCTGGGTTGAACTTCAGAAAAGGAAGAAGAACACTGCTTCGATCCTTTGTACCGAAAGGGAAACCCCTGATTACTATCATCAGACGCGCCGGGGGTTTGGGCTATATATCAACTCCAGTGCCATCAGCCTCTGATTCGGAGAGACTGTCAAGTCATGACTGCTCATCAGACACGTCGTCGTGGAATCAGATGTCAGTGTCGGCAACATCTTCAAAGGGCTTTCAGTAAACATGGTTTCGACAAGCCATAGGAGGATGAAGATGAAGAAATGATCCAATCTGATACAGACCCTTGGATCAAACATTTGAATGCTCTTTGGGATATCCGCTTTGAACAGCGTGAGCCACCCACAGAAGACAAGGTTGTTCAAGTCAACCTAGGAGATGAAGCCAATCCTAAACCATCTTCATAAGTGACGGCCTGTCACCTTCGGAGAAGAAGGATCTTATATCTCTTGTACAAGAGTATATAGACGTTCGCCTGGAATTACGAGGACATGCCTGGACTTGATCCTCAAGTGGCTATGCACCGCCTCAACATCAATCCGGATGTAAAACCTGTCAACAACAGCAGCGACGGTTCCGTCCCGAATAATGGAGGCAATCCAATCAGAAGTCAGGAAGCTTATTGACTCCGGCTTTATCAGGGAGGAACCGCATCCCGATTGGGTAGCCAACATCGTACCCGTTGCCAAGAAGAACGGAAGATCCGGATCTGCATCGACTTCCGCGATCTAAACGAGGCCTGCCCCAAAGACGAATTTCCCATTGCCAATCACGGATGTCATGATTGACAATACTTGTGGATTCGAGCGAATGTCCTTTATGGACGATTCTCAGGATACAATCAAATCAGATGTATCCCGATGACGAAAAAGCACACCTCCTTCAGGACACCTCTAGGGGTATATTGCTACACCGTCATGCCCTTCGGTCTAAAGAATGCGGGGGCAACCTACCAAAGGGCCATGAATGCCATTTTCCATCAGCAGATACGCAAAACGGTGGATGTTATGTCGACGACCTCGCGGTGAAAAGTCGCATTAAAGGAGATCACATAGCCGATCTGAAGGTGGTCTTCGACATCATGAGGGCTCATCAATTGAAGATGAACCCACCTAGTCCTTCCTGGGGGTAGCCAGCGGCAAATTCCTAGGGTTTGTTGTGACTTCCACAGGAATCCATTTGGATCCAGAGAAAGTCCGCGCTATCCAAGAGA